>JAXDDX010000033.1:937500-960000 GCA_034670405.1 Hoplostethus atlanticus
AATGACACTGACATAGTTGGTATTCTATTGACTACACAGGCACATGCAAACACACACTCACCCCCCCCACCACACACACACACACACACACACACACACACACACATAAACACACAAACACACACACACAGCGAGCTGCCAAAGAGAGCAACCACATTTGAGATTCAGTGTATATCTCAAGGTCTCGACCTCATTTAATCTAAATAATGTTCAGCTCCCAAAGCTCTCTTCCCTCCTCCTATCGTACTCTCCCTCCTTTTCTCATTCTCTCCTTCTGGCTCGCTTCTCCTCTCTCTCTCTCTCTCTCTCTCTCTCTCTCTCTCTCTCTCTCTCTCTCCAACTAGTAGATGAGTCATAGAAATGTAGTGCACTGTACTGGGAACTTTCTATGTGGGTTAAATTGACTTTAAGCCATGCCAAATATGGGAAATGTAACAATGCATGAGCACCGGAAACTAGACAATACTGGCAGTGTCACGACAGGCATCAACATCTATGAGAAAATCGATTTGGACAACGTTTTGGCTACAGGAAGCAAAAGTACACTGAGAAAATAGCGTTGGTCGTAGATGTCGATAAACTTGACTGTCAGAAAAAAGGCATTTAACTTCAGTGTCTCTCCTACTATTAGCCACCCTGCACTGCCACACCACCTGAAATACTTCATCAGTAGTATTGGTTTTAACGGGCTAAATGATGTTCAAGTGTCTTGCCAACATATTTTTTTTCAAGGAAATTCAGGAAAAATAAATTGTGAAATGACTTTTTTCCCCCGTTAGTTGGAGGGCCGTGTATCAGTTTGTGACTCTGCGTTACTCATCAGCGTATCGCAACAGAGAACATTTCATCAGCTGTGACAGAGTTTCCATACACATTAATATCCTGTTAATATTCTGGATACTCAAGTACGCCATTTTTCTGTTGCTGCACGTAAACACAATATCCTGTGTACAATAAACCAGATTATCTCTTATCCCGACACGAAAAAAACCCCCCCAAATAAGATAGCCGGGGTGTACCAATATTAGCTGTGACGCTGAGGCGTGTACTCTCCCTTATCTTGTTCATGGTTGGATTTCATGGTCGGAGTAAGTTCGGTGCCTTCGGTAATATTTTCGAATAGTCTGTTTGTAAACACTGTTTGGACGCTTCAGTAAAAGAGACTTGTATTCTGAGTTAAGAAAGATTATTTTCCATCCAAGTGTCACACAGATTACACACAGACCCCCAAATCCCCCAAAATCCACATGTACCCTTTAATGACTAACCTACTAGCACACAACATGTTATTAAGACTGTTACAATGGCTACTATCTTTCCAGCCTGCAGTAAACTTCACTGATGACTTTACAATTACATATCTACTAGTCTACAATATTTTACTCAGTCTACTTAACACTGACTCTCCCCTTGGAAGCACGCGGTGTTTAATTCAGGCTAAATTGCAATGCTAACAAGTCCAGTGAGAAAGCTTGTGGGTATGTGGGTGTGAAAATTAATTTTACAGGTGTTCATATTCATTCATATATCCACAGGAAATGATGCTTGGAAAGTTCATGATTTCAACTTATTTTTGTGGACATAATGAATGTGTGTGTTTTCCAAGTCCTGGCCTGAACTTCAGGCTTCCCCTTGTTCTAATACAAGTCTCTTCCCAGACTCTGCATGTCCACTGGTCACTGCTTGCCAACACGTCACATCTTTAAGCGTCATAGGGAGGAGACGGAAGATCATAGGGAGGATATAAAGGAGCTAGGTTCATACAGTATCAGTCTTATTAGGAAATAATGGGGGAAACAACCCTCTATCATTAGCAGGTGAGTTGACCCTGTGTGTTAGGGGGTTAGGTGCTTGAGAGCAGCTCTATTAGAGGCGGGCTCTGTGTGTTCATTGGTTCATTCATGCATAACACTTTGCAATCTGCAGTGCTGATGGGACAGTATGGACGGTTTGGGCCCTAAGAGCCCGGCCTGCAAAAGGGAAATGCAGTGTGCGCTCGTAAGCAAGCATCACCCTGCTCTGGGCTGATGCGCTGCAGATCCACCTACCAGGAACACATGAATTCAATATTTTGTTCAGCAATTCTCGGTTTCAGCAACAATGTGCTACCCCAGAGTTTTTAAAGTCAACTTTACAAGCAAGTCAGAGTGTGTGTGAATTAGGGTTACATGATTACCAGAAAGAAATCAGAGGTTGTTTGGTGTGACGAGTGGAGATGGAAATATGCCGGTGAAAACCACTTACAGGATCCCTGCAATGACCTAGTTGGCTAATCGGAAAATTACATGTTCATGCAATATTTCCTTACCATTTCTGACATTGCAGTGTAATGTTGTTTTGATTTCTTGCACAAAAATGACAAAATAACAGTCCTCATGACAATTGCCAATGTAGGACATAGCCGTGAGTGAGACGCATACACTTGGTGATTTCCCTCAAGAGGAAACGGAGGTGGCGGCGGCTGTAAGACATGAAGTGTTATGTCTAACTCTGAGGCATGTTTTTCAAACGCAATTGGCACTCTCAGTTTGAACATTTTGCTCAATAAATTCCACTGCAATGTCCAACATGATGTTCCAGGTAGCTGTTACCACGCTCTTGATCAGACATTATGACAGTGTGTGAGTCATATTTGTAGTGGCGTGATGGCTAGACGTGTTGCTGTAACTCATTTCCTGTGGTCGTAATGACCAAATCAAAGAAAGAAAGCAGCTCGTTGAGTCATGCTGCTTAACATTTTCCTCGTGGAAATGCACATATCATTTTCAGTTAATTGAGGGAAAAGAGAAAAACACGTGTTATGTTATAAGCTCAGCTGGTAAGATGATTCAATATCTGACATCGTACTCACGATAACATATTGTCACAAAATCAGAAATGAAGTGAAATCTAAAACAAAGTGGCCTAAATGATTGAACATGTTTAGAATTGGGTCTTTAGGAATGAAATCAATACGATAACAAAGACGTACCGAGGTGTCGTTTTTAAGATCCGGTATCTGATATGACAATACAGCTCTATGTTGTATATTTTCACCTTTTTGTATCACAATATATTATATCACAACATGCTGTTACATGCCTATGAATCACCAACATGTCTTGTTCGTCATTTCAGAATAACAAGTCTATTTAAAAGTTCATGTCGTTGTGTTTTTTCTATCTGTATGTGGATGCACTCTGCCCTGCCTTTAGTCTTCATCTGATTATACATAACATATATAATTCATGGAATGTATTAATATACTATGGTACTTTTCCTTTTAATTTATTGATATTATAGGTATTTTTCTATCTAAACTACTCAGGGTACACATGCTGACTCCCGGTGTGTTTCCTAATGATCTACAGCGTCAGGGCTTTAGTACGTCACTTGAGTAAAGGGTTCTTCTTGCATCACAGAAGGTGAAAGGACCCAACGGATGACACTGCGCCCCAGGACCAAGAAACCCATAAAAGTATCCGGGCTACATTTGGCATTTAGCTGAAGAAAAACTGACTCATCATCCACACTTCTGCCTACGCTAACCGAGTCCCACATGCTTTCTTGGGGTACAGCGGCTATTCTGGCAACACATGGAAGTTAGGCAAGGGTTCAGTTATGGAACACCAAATGGCTGGCTGAGGTATAAAGAAAGAAACGATAAAAATAAATCAGGGAAGGCAACATGGGAGGATATCTTTTATGAAACAGGAAGGGACGGACGGAAGTATGTCCTCCACCAACACACATATAAACGATAGAGCTGAAAATGCTAACATCACTGCATCATCTTCCTCATCTTCGTAATGATCTATAAATTGTGTTTTTGAATCAGCTCATGGGCTGATGTATGGCCAGCATGTTCTCTAGGTCCACAAAGACCTCTGTGTGTGTGACAGTAGTGGTTCCTCAGTCCCATACCTTTCATATTGTTGTTGTCTGTCTGTCTGAGCTTCATGTGTTGAATGCTGTCTAATGTTTATCATCTCAAAAGAGAGAATCCATTACCGCTGCATCATTCCCTAGCAGATGTAACGTGTTGCAATCAAGGCGTCATAGAAGTCAGCACACAGTTTGCAGTTTGCAAATGCATTCTGAGTTTAGTGCAATCCAGCGTCCACCTTGGTCACCCTCAAAATATTGGTTGCTTTCACATGATGCCACAGCTCTAACATTTCACAGCAACCATTTAGCATCCCTTCTTGCCAGCATGTGTTTAATTAACGTAGAAGCCAAATGGTGAACGTTACTCTTGCCTTCTTCGTGTGGAAGACTGAATGTTTTAGAAGAGGTTTGTTTTATGAGGCTGACATGGGATCAGTGCTCTAGAGCACCAGTGGTTGCGCTAGCTGATTGACATTCAATTCACATGCATTGTTCTTTCTCTGTTTTCTTCCCCTCTTGTTTGCACAACAACAACAGTAATGAAAACCATTCTGGTCCCAGAGCTGCGCCCATGAACAATATGTTTTCAACCTCAGTTGACATCGTAGTCTTTCAGGGCTGTGGTCAGTTCACTTTCAACTCAGTCAATAAAAATGTGAACAGAGACAGCGTTTCATATGCTAATGCTAACGATCCCCTAAGACTGCATTGCAATACATCATGTTTAATAGTTGCCTGCTGAAATTTCGGCTGCAGGCCATCATCAGAGTATACCACATAATGAACAGACACCAAGCTAAAACCCACTACCCCAGTGAATCCCACTCAGCTCTGAGGCAATCAGTTCATCAATCCCTTATGAATGACAATGAAACCTAGTGCCAAGTTTGCAAACAATTATTTTTTTCTATTCTATCCATAATAATCTACAATCAATACGAATTTACAATTTGACAACGTAGTCGTGTCAAATCATGTCAGTGTGTGGAAGCGGTGCCATTTGTTTGTACCAGAACCATCCTAATGAGAACATGGTCATGGCCGTGTGTTAAAAGGTCACACTGCCTACTATTTAGTGGACATTTTGATAATGCTACCTTGACATTTACGACTGTAACATGAGAAATATGTCGAGGAAATTAGACGATTTGGAGGTGACTACAGATGTATGGGTCTGTGTATTCTTACTGCACAGTGTACTATCTAGTAGGTAATATTAGGCTAGCAGGTGTAACATGCAAACAGACAGACGCAGCTCCTGATTGTCTGAAAGGTCATGGGTTCAGGATGAAATGTTTTTTTGCAGCACAACAAGGCCACGTGCAGAGATAAGTCAGAGAAAAAAAAAACCTTTGTGAAGTTTTCTTACTTTCCTCTTGTTTTAAAGTCCTCTCCTCTTTACTTTTACCTTTCTTCTGCTCTTCCACTGTACTTTCCTTCCTCAGCGGTTATTCTGACTCGGCCTACATCGACCACAACCATCAGTTTGGCTGACTGATGGAACGTGGAGGGGAGGAAGAAGTGGAGCAAATTGCCTTTTTGTCTCTTAACCTCTGCCAACTTAGAAGAGGAATAAAGAGGGATGTTGGTGTTTAAACTGACAATTCACTTTGCCAACTTTTTGAGTACATTTTCAAAGTCTGTATTTTTCTCCTACCTTTACTTGGGTTTTATTTTTAGACATAAGAGTCCGGGGTACAATGATGGCACAATCACTTTAGTCTCCTCACATAATTGATATCAGCTATAAACAGAACATAAAAATACCATCCCCGAATCTTGAGGTGATCCAATGACCCATCCAATTCTTTGCAAGGGCACAAACAGGTAATCTGATATTTTGTACGGTGATAGTTTTGCGACATTATCCAAAATGACAAATATTCTTAGTCAAAGTTAAATAATAACAAACTTCTCTTTTAGCTGGCTAGCGTAATTCCAACGTGATACATGACATTACAATATAACTGAAGTGACAGTACTTCTACTTCAGTAACAGTATTTATTCAGTATATTGAATCAAATCCCATCATAATAATTTGCATCCTTGCGTATCACTTCTGTTGCACAATTGCAATTTATTTTCTTACTTGAATTGGAACGGTAAATATTGATCATCTATTTATTTATTTATTCATGACCCTCGGGGGTTATTCCTGACCAAAACATCTGAGATGATTTTTGTTGTGAAATATAATCTGTAATACTAAAACCTGTAATCAGAACCTATAATCCTATAAAGCTTTAATCAGCCATTCTTATGGATTCCCCAACTGTTTTAACTTCTAATAAGTAGAGTAGTGGTGAAATCAATGTGTTTTGCTGAGAACTCCCTAGAAACCCCCGAGAGCCCTCCGGATCCCACAAACCTCTGGACTCTTAGTAGATCAGACAGACAGGAGATAAGTCAGCCGGCAACCAGATCGTCATACAGTCAACTGACCCAACCGCGTCATCCAACCCAGTCAGTCACCCAACCACACCCTGTTGAAGACCTAGATGGTTGGCTATGTTGATTTCCACACTCCTGTCCTGTCTTAAAGCTGCATTATGTAACTTTTTTAATGTAAAAATACAAGCGCCTCATCAGTCTCGTTCATGAAGTGAGGCTGCCACAGAGAAGACAGGCCCCTCCCCCTTCATGAAGATTCACTCCATTCATCCCACTGAAGTTTCAGAGTCGGGTAGTCACACTGGGAAGTTTCCTCCGAGCACAGGAAAGTGACTGATATAGACTTCTTTCATCGTCCCCACTCAAAAGTGCCTCGTTTTTTTTTGGAAAAGCTCAGCCTCAGCACATACTGTTGGCTTTCTTTTCCCCCTTTTTCACACTCCAGCATCAGTTATCCAGACAGTTAACCAGTAAGCAAGCCAGGCAACCAGTAAACCAACCAGTTGGATAGTTAGTTTACAGCCCAAGCAAACAGAGCAGTAATCCGGTCAGTCAGTCAGCCAGCGAGTCGGTTGTTGGGTTGAACGTATGTTTTTAAGGACCCTGCAGTGTTTCCACCAATTACAGTAATGCAGCCAACCAGTCAGCCAGTGAACCAGTCATTCTGTTGAGTGTGTGCTCATGGGGCATGACAGTGTTTCCACACACCAATTACAGTGAGACAGTGGTACAGCTGTGTGGTTGCTTGGCACTCAGCCACACTATAAGTACCACTATCGATTGACAGAGAGAGAGAGAGAGCATGAGAAGGAGGGCGAGCGAGGAAGAAAAAAAACAGAGGAAGAGACAGGCAGACATACACTGAGATGCTCTCTCTCTCTCTCTCCCCGTGGGTGTAATGATGCATGCAGTCACATTAATATCTGTTTGTTTGTTTAGTGTGTGTGTGTGTGTGTGTGTGTGTGTGTGTGTCTGCATGCATATGTGTGTATGTGACAGAAAAAGCAGAGCTACAGAGGAGGGAGAGATGAAAGGACGACAGCCCGCCCTCTTCGTCACTCTTGCTTTCTTCCTCTGCTGTCTCTTCTGATCCCACTAATTGTTTCAGTTTGACAATGCGTGAGAGAGAAAAATAAAGAGGGCAAGTGGAAGAGAGACAGAACGAGATAGAGGGAGATAGATAAATATTTCAAAAAATATTTGAGATTTGAGATTTGAGAGAGAGAGAGAGAGAGCCTAAAGCAGCTCCAGTCTCAAGTATGGCGTTATTAACTTAATGGACACTAGATGCTTTGCTTTTCTACTAAATAGTCTAAAACATATCCCATGATCCTCTGCAGGTCCAGGCCCGTAGCTGGTTGTGGTACTCTCCAGAATGCATTAAACATAGTGTAATAGTGTCAGCAGCTTTATACAACATGAACGGATATATAATGGCTGCATAAACAGAATTTATTTCAAAGCACTTCATGAACACGGGGGGTATATGCACACACACACACACACACACACACACACACACACACACTTTGCTCTTCAAAGAGCAAAGAATCTATTAACTAATGTGTGTATTACCCCCGAGCATGCATACACACAAACACTCGCTCATTTTAAGGTTCAGTCGTTGGCCCACCATGTCAAAAAAGTTTGGGAGCCCTGAATAAAATAGGAAACACAAATATAAATGATGTCTACCTGATCACTCTTCATAAATATTTACAGCAGCGACTGCGGTGAGGAATGGGCCACCTCTATTAATTGATAGTACACAGCAGGTACTAGGGTACGAAGTCGTGATGTGTACTTGGCAGAGTACTTACAGCCAGCAGTATCTGCAGCGAGGAGTGAGCCACTTCTATATACTGATAATCCATCAGACAGCCAGATATAGATATATATCGGTGGTCTTCTGGCGCCCAGGCGGGGGGAGGGGTGACGGGTGTCACCCTGCACCCGGGGCCATTCTCCATCCACCAGGAACGATGCATGGACAGGTTGAACGTCAGGACAAGGTCAGAGTCCTAGCAAGAGAGAGAGAGAGAGAGAGAGAGAGAGAGAGAGAGAGAGAGAGAGAGAGAGAGAAGAAGGAGAATTGAATTACATCCTCAGGAATAAGGCACACCCGGAGCAATGGGAAGGCTGAATCTCAGGGCAGGTTTTAACAAGTCTTCATTCAAGAAAAAACTATTTTCATTTAGCTTTTGGGGCTTCAGATTTATAATTGCAATGATGTGGGATCATTTGGATTAGATGTGAATCGCACAAAGATGGGGTAAAGGTAAGGACAAGGTCAGAAAGATAAAAGTCCTGCAGAAAGAGGGAGAGGGAAGTATGGAGGGAATAAACATAGTGTGAGTGTAGAAAAGAAGGGGGGGGGGGGGGGGGGGGACACTAGGAGAGGCAGAGGTAACGAGGTGGAAAGGGTGGATGGGGTGTAAAAGGGGAAAGGAAGGAGGGGAGACAGAGGGAAGGGAGAAAGGGGTGAGGAAAGGAAAGTTGGAGGGGTAACATGGTGGAAAGGGGAGAGGGGTGGGAGAGATGGAGAGAAGGAGACAAAGAAGTCAGAAAGGAGATTGAAATAGAGAGAAAGTGTGTTTTGAGTCTCGATGTGAAGAAACTAGTCTATCATCACATCAAAGTCTGACCGAGCGGGGCAGAGGCTTGGTGCTGCCGGGGTCACCAGAGGTCAACTCACTCACAACTGAATTGTTACTCCTGTGATCTCGGACAACTCTGTTTCGATTCCTCTACGTTTGATTCCTCTGATTCCCCTAAGCTAGAAAAAGCCACAACTCCTATCTGTGAGTGTCATTCTCTGCAGGTGTCCCATTAGAAATAAAGGAGGGCGTGTTTTTGCGGGTGACATTACCCAGTGGGTGTTTTTCTCCCACTGATATGGAGACATTACCTCTGAGAGAGTGGCTCTTCTTCATTCGCTCAGATGCGGTAGCGGTGCCACCACCGGTAAGGAAAACATCAAATCACAACCGACAGCTGCTAAATTGAGAGATATGACTTCTGTGTTAGGAAATATTATTTCAGTTCTACTTTCACAGCGACTGAGTACAGGCGGCAGGCAGCTACCACGTGGGGTTGCAATGCAGGGTAGGCATCTACCGCGGCTAGCTCTGTGCTCCTTAGTCCTTTTAATACAATGCTAACAGTCTGCATGCTGCGTGGACATCGTGGTTTAAATAATGCACATAAAGACTCCATTTATAGATCATCATCAACGACTGATAAATACATATAAGCACACACACACACACACACACACACGGCACAGTGCTTTTTCTCCGCCCTGCCTTGCCATTAGTCAAATGAAAAGCTTTGCTGCAACTGTATTGAGGCAACAGGACACACGGGCGTCATTCTGTGGTGGGAAAACCCATTAATTTTCAGCAGGAAGTACTTTGTCACCAGTAGGATTCAACTCAGCCTATTGAAGAACACAAGAGGATTGATCTCTAAGGAAAAGCAGAGAGGGACAGTTTGTCCTTTCACCGCCCGAGTTGAAAGAGGAAATCAGTTTATGTGTGTGTGTCTCTTCCCCTCTGTCTCTCCGTCTGCCTCTCCCCTGTCTTACTCAGTAAAATAACTCCCTCCCTCTTGATTCGTATCCTTCCACCACATACACACACTGAGATACACTAACGAGATACACACTGAGATACACTAACGAGATACACACTGAGATACACTAACGAGACACACACTGAGACACTGAGACACTGACAGTCTGTTGTTAAAGTAATATTTATTATGTAACTTTCCTCGTAGTGATGGTTTCTCCTCGTCTCTCTCTCCCTCCCTCCCTCTTTGCCTGATTCCCTTCCTCTCTGTTGTGGTAACAGAGGAAGACTGTGATTTGGACGTAGATGTCTCCCCCCCTCTATGTTTTCATCTGTCTCCTTCTCTGTGTCTGTTTGTCTCCTCCCTCCGAATCTTCCTCTCTGTTCCCTCTATTAATTTCTATCTCGATCTCTCTCTGGCGTTTGATGTCTGTTCCTCCCTCTCTCTTTCTTTCTCTCCCTTTCCCCTCCCCCTTTTCTTTCTTGGCCTCTCTCTATTTCGGTGTAATGAGTAAATGGCTCATTAGCGCAAAGCTCTGATTAATGCCATCTCCCCTTGTTGCACTCCTCTTTGTAATGAGTAAAATCTAAATTTCTGTCTTGCTCTCTCTCTCGGTCTCTTCCTCTCTCCAGTTTTTCTTTATTTCCTCTCTCTCTCTCTCTCTTTTTTGGGGGGTTTGGGGACAAAAATGAATGCAGTGCAGTCCAAAAGTCCAAAAGTCCAAAAGTCCAAAAGTAGTCATTGACAAAAAGAATTTGGCGAAATGTCTTTGCGTCAGTTTAAACTTCATCCAACTTGAAGCGTGATTCATTTATAAGACGCCTGATTGGAAACAGCACCGGGCGAGTTATAGGGTCAACAACAAAAAACACTCAGTCGTTACTCCCACCTCAAGTCACAACATCGAGACTTCCCCAGAACTGTGGGAGGAATTTCTGACTCATTTCACTAAAAAACAAGCGAGAACATCAGACAGCAGCTTCCCCCCCCCGCCGCCATGATCCGTCAGTCTCAGTATGTCTTCCCTCTCTCAGTAGCTTCCAGTCTATTTCCCTCGCCACTCTAACCGATGCCATTAATCATATGAAATCCTCCTCTTGCCGCCTGGACATTATTCCTACTAAATTTCTCCCTGGTTCAGTCGGCCCACGCATTTTACGTATCATAAATAGTTCACTGTCTTCTTTGAACACACCGTAGTCCAGCCTGCTGAGTTCAGTAACTAGACCTATTTCAAAACTGCCCTTCTTGTCCAAGGTCCTAGAAACAATGATCTCCTTTTAACCTGCTGTCTTTCATGAACTCCACAACATCTTGGAAACATTCCCATCTGGTTTTAGAGCTCCTCACTGCTGCTCATAGAGATGACTGATCAATCTTAGTGCAGCATTCTTTGAATCGGTTGAGAAATTGGTTCAGGTTCACTACAACTTCTCCTCTGACACAGTGCATCTCAAGTGTACCTCAGGGCTCAATCCTAGGCCCTTTGTTGTTCTCCATTCATATGCTCCCTCTTGGTAACCATTCGTAAATGTAATATCCATTTTCATTACTATACCCATAAAGCCGTGCAACTCGAGCAGCCTAGATAGCCTTAAGGATTCTGTCTGTTATTAAGTGCTGCATGTCCCAAAACCTTCTCCAACTGAATGACAATGAATCTGAGGCTTTTACTGTTAGTGTTTAAGGCTCAACGAGATCTAGCCCCAAGGTGCGTCGTCTCAGGAGCCTGAATCTGAGATCCTCATGCAGGGCCCTTGTAGCCGTCCCTAGATCCAGACATGAGACTAAAGGTGACCAGGCTTTATCAGTCAGAGTCCCTATATGCTTTGAAACAGCCGGAGGGGATGAGGAGACTGTGTCATCTTTTAAATCCCAGTTTAAAACCTTCTTTTATAGAAAATACTTTTTTCGTAATTGTCGGCTTTCATTTGCACTTCACCCTCCTGTTGTGTGGTTTAATGCTCTTATTTCTTTCCTCTCATTTTTGTTTCTCTTTGTTTTTATTTGGTTTTGTTCTAATTGTTTTTTACTTTTACTGACTTTTATCAGTTTTGGGCAAATTGTTTTTCTGCCTTTTATATTTCTGTTTGAACTATTTTACTTCTGGTCTTTTGTTTTTATTTCCTTGTCTCTGTAAAGCACTTTGTAACTTTGTTTTGCTATATAAATAGATCATTCAAAAATACTACAAAAATAAAGATATTAAGATGATGATGATGACGAGTGAGTGCCCTGCATGTGACAGCATTGGATGTATGTGATGTTGGGAGTGGAAAAGTCCAATGATCTTTGAGGCCTTTGTGTGTGATTTTGAGTCGCTTGTTTCTGTTGGTGACTGTGAGCCAGATGAAGTAACAGATGGAGCAGTAGAGGAAGACGGGCTCTACCATGCTTCTATGGGGGGGGGGGGCAACGGAGAGGCCTTGAGTGTCCGGATGGCGGAGAGCTCTGCAGCATTTACGGTGGTCCAGGGTGATTCCAATATATATGAAGCTCTCAAGTGCCTCTCCGCTGATGATGGTGAGGTTGTGGTGGCTGCAGGGCAAGGGAGGGGGGTGGGGGGGGGACCAAAGAGCAGTTCTTTAGCTTTTGAAACATTCAGGTGCAGATGAAGTGAGAGATGGAGTGCTGTATGAAGTGAGAGATGAAGTGCTGGCAGGCTGTAATACAGTTATTGTCTTTCTGAAGTGCGAGTGAGGCCACGTCCTCTCACTGAAAACACACGTCTTGTGGCTGTATTGAATTATGGTCTATTCAGGCGATACGGGCAGAATCCGGTTCCTCTCCGTCTTCTACGATGGATTTCTCCCTGTATGAGTGTTACACGTCAAAGCGGTGCGTCTAGAGTATTTTATGGTGGATTTTTCCTTTGGGCCTGGAAGTTGGACCAGCCAGAACAGCCCTGCCTGAGAATCGGAGGCTACCCACCGGCGCCTAGGGGGTTAAAAGCTCTGCGACAGAGCCTGGATCCATACGGGTGCTAAAATAAAAACATTTATTATTTCCTTTGTTTTTAATTCAGCAGCGATAGGCAACCTCAGCAAGCTTTTACCATCACTGATGGAGAAAATGTGGTATTAAAAAACACATTAGCCTATTTTCCTGAGATAAGTAGGACCGATGATTGATCGCATCGCTTTTATCAGGACAAATTACCCACATATGAAGAGTTTTAGTGTTTACAACCTGCGCCAAGGTCTTGGAAGAAAAACCAAAACAGCCCACCGATACAAAACAATTAAACTGCAACTGGACGCTGCCATTGATGTATCGATGTTAGATGGTTGAAATAATTCAGCATTACAACATTTAACCTACCAGGAGAAGCCATCGATCCAGTATCATGTTGAGATATTAATCTGTCTGGTGATGAATGGGGTCTCTGGGGGGGTCAGTCTCATAAGACAAATATTGGCTATTCATAAAAATTGTGTTTGTGTGTGTGTGAGTTGTGTGTGTGTGTGTGTGTGTGGGGGGGGGGGGGGGGGGGGGGGGTCCCAGGCAGTGCCCTTCTACCTATTTCTCCTGTCTTTCTCCCCTCTACATTTTTCCTCCCCTCTTTTCATGTCTCTCACATCACTCTCTCTCTCTCTCTCTTTCTGTTTGTCTGTAATGTCCAGTGTACTAGTTGAGGATCACACAGTCACATCCTCTAGTCTTTGTCTCTGACTGTGGCTTGCATCGCTCCAATGAACCACATCTCTCTCTCCCTCTCTCTCTGCACCCCCCTCTTTCTATCTCTCTCTCTCTCTCAATTTCACTTCTCTCCGTCTATTTCCCTTCGGTTTCCACTCCCAACAGATGGAGGGAGGGAGGAAAGGCCATTCTGCTGCTGGTAGGATGGTTGAGGTCTGGTGGTCAGGGAAGGAGAGGGGCTGTAGGAGGTCACGGCTTGTTGTGTGGATGCATGAAATTCAATTTAAGACCAATTTAACAACCGAAGCAGAGACTGTGACTGTTTTCAACTGAGCATACAGCAACCCATTAAAGTAGAAATAAGGAGTATAAGAAAAACACTTAGTTTAGGGACATGATGTCCAATTATGTAGACTCAACGTGAGGAAAACATTTTTGTCATATAGTCTTAACCTTGTTCTTTATTTAAACACAGTGTGATCAACTGTAAGTGCAATACAACATAAAATTAAACTGACACTCCTGCTGGTCCCATTTGGTGAAACCACACAATTCATGGCATTTGCCTTATTTCAATCACCTTCATTTCCAGCTCTGCCTCCACTAGACGCCGAATTAAAGATAAAATAAATAATAAAAAATAATGACTTAAACGCTTTGAGACATTTTAGAGACCCGCAGATACCCTGGAGATGGAGGCAGAGAATTGGGGATGGATGGATGGATGGGTGGATGAAGGGAGGGGGGGAGGGAGGTTCAGTCATTCCACTCGAATGCTTCTGCACCTGCTCCCTGGACACACACACACACACACACACGCACACGCACACGCACACACACACACACACACACACACACACAAACACACACACACGCACACACACACAATATAAGTAAACAGCCAGCCAGATGGATTGTAAATATAACAGTCAGTCAAACACTCTCAGTCAATCAGTCAGTCAGTCAGTCAGTCAGGCAGACAGACAGGCAGACAGACAGGCAGACAGACGGATCATCAAGCTGATCATCACACTGAAGGCCAACAAAAGAGGCAGGGCACAATAGTTTGATCTAACGTCAACGTCTCAGAGTCTGTTCTCCGGCCTCTCGGTCTTTCTCTCTCCATTTCACACCGACATCATCAGTCACGGTGCGTCTCCCTGCGTTCTGTCTCTGTGATTTCCCATGAGCATTAGAAGATGGCGTATCCCATAATGCCTAAAGCACTTCACTTCTTTCTGATTGTGTGTGTGTGTGTGTGTGTGTGTGTGTGTGTGTTATTTCAAGGTGGGGAGGTTTCCTTCCCGCTAGCCACATGTTATAAATCAGAGCCTGTGTTTTCTTTCTGTACATTAAAACCAAATATCACCACTAACACAGTCAAGGCTTGAAATGAACACTTGCCACGAGCCAAATGCTGGTCAAGTTTGGCGGTGGCTGGTAAGTCAGTGGATTCCATTAGCCACTATGGCACATGGCCAATCTGCCTCGTGTCTTGGCTCTTGAAATAACAATGAAACTTGAAATGATTCTTCCACTAGCTGGAGAAACACACCCACGAGCAGTTTGAATTGTAGGGAAATGTGAAATGGAAAAAGCTCTCCAAAAGCAACAGCACTGAAAAAACAGCCCAGTCGCTTGCCGGCCCATCAGTTGGCCTTTAAAGGTCGCCGCCACGGGTACTTCAGACAGTTCAACAAAAAACCTGGTAGAAATCCTCTGGTCTCTTATTCCCCCAGAAGCATTCGGCTTCTAGAAAAAAAAAAAACTTGGCTGGTGAGACACCGGGGCCCGCTGATGAAAAAGGTAATTTCATGCCATGATTTTCAACGAATACATCCATTGATCCGTTAACTAACACATTCAGGATTGATCTGCTAACTAACAGAATCAGTTCATTTCCATGTATTGTGTGTGTGTGTGTGTGTGTGGGATTCTCTCGTTTGTCAAATCTTCTCATCACATCAAACCAGTGGTGCTGAATGCCTCCTAAAGGTAGCCACATAAAGTACCTATTGACAGTCAAACCCCCCCCACGACGATCTGTTTTAGGCTTTCTGTAGGGATGAGTCGTTTTGAGTCTGATTCACTGTGAGTTTTGTTTCCCGATCCATCCTGCGGTAAATGTGCACCGGGCGTTTCGATTGGTTTCTGACAGCGGCGTCTGTTCGCGTTGGGATGCATTTGTTTGTTTCGGTATTGTCTTGGGTAAGTGATCCTAACGTCCTCAGAGCTCTATTGCTCTACCTGTCTCTCTGTGTTTGTCCCTGTCTGTTTGCTCCCCCCTCCCATCTCTCCCCTCTCTGTCTCACCCTCCCATCATATGTTATCTATCCACGGCAATGTGTGTTTGCGTCGGGCCGAAACGGATACGACTGAACAGCTCTGGGCTTAAAAAGACACTGTTTTCAGCCTGCTGTTTTGATTTGTGTGTGTGTGTGTGTGTGTGTGTGTGTGTGTGTGTGTGTGTGTGTGTGTGTCCCTCATGTTTTCCTCTGACTGATACAGCAGATGACAGCTTCTCCCACTACTGGCAGTGAAGGGACATAAACACACACATACACAAGCACAAGCAGAAACACACACAGACTGTCACACATACAGTATGCAAAAACGAATCCAGGATAACCCTCCCACGCGCCTCCCCCCCCTCCCCCCCTCCCTCACCCCCATAGATGATTGACAGCTGGATGCCGTGTATGTGTGTCTGTGTGCGTATGTCTGTGTGTCATCTAGCGCCCAGAGGGTGGTTGCATCTTTTAGATGACACAATGGACTACTGACAGTTAGCTGGCTAAATGTGTGTGTGTGTGTGTGTGAAAATGAGAGGGTTTGTGTTAATGTGTGTGAGTGTGTGAGTATGTGTGTGTGTTTGTATCTGTAACACGGTGACAGTCCTCTCTCCACAGGCTTCTCTCTGAATCTGTCGGAGATGCCACAGCAGAAATCTTTTTAAAGATTAATTTTATGGCATTGCTGCGATATTAGATAGTTCAGCAGAGAGTGACAGGAAGGATGGGAGAGAGAGAGCGAGAGCGAGAGAGAGAGGGGGATATATAATACGAATCCAGAGACAGGCTTTAACTCAAATCATTGTCAGTACAGCGTATACACCTCAGCTCGCTACAGGGAATCTACAGAGGCCCCGTGTGAGGCGAAGACACACATTACATACAGTCGACATCGGTGGCGTCGCGCCGGCAGCACGTCGGCAACACACCGATTCAGTCAGTTGCAAGAAATCAACAAATACACACACAGATACTGAGACACACCATCGATATGTGTAGGCACGCCTGTTTGTTCCTCTCAAATATTGATATATGTCTTTATTATGAACTTCATGGAAGGAGGAACAAAAGAGCACATCAAACCGTCGGCACACATCCTCCCCACTCCCGTCTCCCCCACCTCTCCTCTCTCTGTCGAGGGTTTCGCTTTATTATCAAGAAGAAAATGTCATCGGCACTTGGCAAATTTCATACCTTTACAGCCGTAATCTCACCGACCTTCCCGACCGCGATGCTGCAAAAAACACTAGAAATACGCCGCGTGGTTCACGGAGATAAAATGAAGAGTCTGTGGAAGAGCGTTAATCGATCATTAAATCGATGCTTTGCAACTCTTTCATCACGCGCCGGGGGATTGCAGAGGTTTGTTCAGCTTATTTTCCTTATTTCAACATCCAACCATCTGAAAGCGCCATATAGTAATGGGCCTGGGGGGGATGTGAAGTCAGGCAGCTAACGATTCAGTCACCTCCCTGACATTATCACCGTTCTAATAAACTTACACTGCTGGCAGTAGGGATGCACAATTCTGGCATTAGGTCTGCTCAGGGATAAAATAAGGGTGCTGGCATCCCTGAATGCTGAGATACGACACCGAGAGCCACCGATGACATGGAGGAAATCAAAGCGGGGCTGATTTTCTGTCTCTTTCATACATAGAACATGTCAGATCTCGGTAATGAAGAAAAATGGAATCTGTCTCAATCACTTTTGTCCAGCGAAGCCAAAGTAAAAGTCTGAGTGAATACGTTTCAGTAGAAAGTAATGGATTGAATTAGAACTGGGCACTGGCCAATACGTAGAGCCTTGCACTCTGAATTGGCATTGACAGCGGTATCGGTGCATCCCCAAATAGCACTGCCTTTTAACAATTTTCTGAAGTCCTGACATTTGTCAAATAGAGGGAAGAGAGTGGGGGAGGAAGAGACGAGAGAGCGAGAGAGAGAGAGAGAGAGAGAGAGAGAGAGGAGAAGGAGCATGGGACAGATCTGCATGGCACTTTCCAAAACAACATGAAAAAGACTTGATTATGGGGAAAGCAGCAGGAGAGAGGGGAAGAAGAGATGGAGATGAAGAGAGCAAAGCAGAGGGGGAGGGGGAGACAGAGGGATGGAGGGTGAGATAGGAATAAGGAGCGAGGGGGGGGGAGAGAGAGAGAGACCAAGAAAGTGGCAGGCGGAGAGAGAGAGAGGGACAGATTTGCATTTAAATCACAGTACCTAATATTAGCTGAATCACGGAGCAGAATATCATCACTCTGATCAAACTCACTCCAGGTGACTGGCTGAGCCGGGTGCACATGGAGAGGCGGGACTATGTGGTGAAGAACACGTCAGCTCCTCGAGTCCGTGTCTGTTTTGACCTAAACCTCTATGTTTGTTGGGCTGTCATAAAAGTCGTGAAATCTTCCATTTCACATGTAAAACCTGCACTTTCATATGTGATATGCTTTACTCACAGGTGAAATGAAATTTTCATGTGAAAATATAATGTGTCAAAGTCACATGTGAATTCAACATTTCCACATGTGAATGGCTTTATTCACATGTGAAAAACTAAAAACACATGTGTCCAAAAACCACATGTGGGGACACTCACATGTTGTCACATGTTGTGTTATGTTATTGTCATTTCTACATGTGACTGTTTTGTAAGGGATGATGTTGGCTACATCTACGTTTGACCAACTTGGCTGCCTCCGCTGTCAACAGACGGTAAAATGATGAGAATGAATGAACAAAATGAAGAAAATAAGACAAACCAAATAAGATGCTTGCTGTGACCTGGACGGACTTTGTTTATAGGGGCAAGCATGTCAGCCCCTGATTTGACATCTCCTAGCGTATCCCATAATGCAATGCACAGTTCTGGTCCGGTCATCTTGTTCCGAAACCTAGACTGGGGGAGTTTTGGATGACGACAACCCCAGAGGTGGACACGTGGTCCGGTGTAATAATAGCCCTCAGGTCAGTAAACAAGCTTGGGACTGGTAGGTGACCGATTCGTATCTCCACAACAGCTGGCGAATCTGGGCGGAGGAAGTGAGCACATGTGGCTCTCCACTCCCTCAGTAACTAGGTCAAGGTTGGTGTGATCTTGAGCGGGGCGCCGCAAACTGTTCTGGCCATAAAACAAGCTGTTTCGCCGTCTGGATTATGTGTGTTCCTCTCTGATTGGTCAGGAGGTAATTGATGAAGGTCTTGCTAATTAATTGACTGGTTCACCCTTGGGACCAACCAGATGTGTTGATTATGGTCAGGAGGGTCAAAGCCTTGTTGTTTTTTTCGGTCCGGTCTTCTCGGAGTCGGGTTGTTTGGGAATGCAGCCCAAAGCAGGTGGTAAACTCCATCTAAGGCTAAATACTGGCACGAGACCGATAGTCGACAAGTACCGTAAGGGAAAGTTGAAAAGAACTTTGAAGAGAGAGTTCAAGAGGGCGTGAAATTCTTTTAACAAAGTTAAAAGAATTGAGAAAAAAATATTCGGCTCACATCCTATTTTTATGATAGGATATGAAAGATAAATCTGGTGAATTGTGAATTGTGTCATTTTAATCAACCTTAGTCATTATTTAGAAATAACAGATTGTTCTAAAACGTTGTGCAGCCCCCGACAGGTCGGCCTGGTATTCCCATCCAGACATTTCTACAGCACAGCAGCGCTCCGTCCTCCCAGCCACCTTGGTGGTTACTACTGTTAACAAGGCCCCATTAAACTCAAGGACAATGACAGACATCAATTAAGATGGCTGTTTTTGAACAGAAGGTGCACTGTGTTTTATACACGCCTGACCTGACAACAACTGACTCACTAAGACAGGGCTACTCAACTTTACATAGCTCAAGGGCCACACAGCAAGATACAGCTGTGTCAAAGGGCCGCAACGCACATTTTTTCGGTCATATAAAACTATTTTGTAGTGTTATTTCAAGCCACATGGATATCAAATGATTAAATGACAAATAAGTAGGCTTTATTCACTAAATGTAAAAGTGTTAGATTGCTGTTGCAATAAATCACAATAATGTTTAATAAAATAAATATAGGCATATTAAATTGAAATCAGGTCTGAGTATATCAAATTATTCCCAGATGGATATGTAATTCCAAGTCACCTTGAACGTTTGCCCGTTTTGGTTCTGCTATTGTTCTCTGGCAAAGAAGGCACATTGGTTTGTTATTTACCTCAACAAAAGCAAATTCTTCCTCCCATGCTTTTTTGAAATACCCTGTGTTCATCAGAAATGTTACGTTTTGCCGGTTTTGCCATGACTTGAGAGTAGGCGAGGCTAGACTTCCTGCACAGTTGGGGCTTTCACATGATCCATGCAAAGCGTCGGCGTCAACACCAGGTTGAGCGCGACCCCTTCACGTGATCAGCGCCAGGAGAATTACATTACATTCATTACTTGCACACTGTCGAGTTTTTTAAATGACAGCATTCAGGAAAGAATAGAGTGGAGTTCAATTTCGGACGACAGCCCGCATCAGCCGTAGCTAACCACACCGCCAATGATCATACTAGCACAGCCATAGAAGTGAATATAGACTGGCTGCATATACGAACCTGTACTAAGCTGTCAACCAACCTGGTAGTCCCGTCTGTAAACCGACATCATTCCATGCCAGACTTTTTAGTCAGAACGGTGGTATGATTTAAGCGTCATGTTGTATAACTCGGGATGCTCCTGACACACATAAAACAAGTTTCTCCACCATTGTTGTTTTTTTATTTTGCGGTTATGATATCAAACTGTGCTGTGATTGGTTGCGAGTCGCAGAGATCAGCGTCGCGAATGTCAAAGTTGATTATAGTTGAACTTTGAGCGCAGCGCCAGGGACTCTGCCCAGCGTCTGCGCCCAGGTGCACAACGCCGAGGGACGGCAGCGACACTAGGAATCTACGGCAAATAGGCAAACTGACAAATAGGAAATCAATGGCAGTGCCAGCGCCGAGCGTTTTTGTCGCTGATCATGTTGTTGGTTTATCTTCTTTGTTGATCCCACGATTGCTAAATAAGCACAGTATACACGATCGCCATCTTGTGGTCATTACGAATTTAGTTTAGAAATGGTTTGTGTTCATTGAAATGAGAATATTTTTATTGGCAGTTGCTATGACAATAAAAATTCAACCAAGGGCCGCAATAATATTAACCTCGGGCCTGCATGCGGCCCACGGGCCGAGTGTTGAGTAGCGCGGCACTAAGATGAAGCTCAGCGCAAGTTCAATCAGGAAGACGACCTGGCTTGTATTTCCTCTTCTACTGCTACTCCAGGTAGTCTCACACTCATCGGTCTTATAGCAATTATCCAATCAGCTTCCTAAGCAGGGACACACCTTCTTTTCCTCCCTCTATGGGGAACCAATCACAACCTGCCGCATCCCTATAGGCATCCCTGTACCTGCTCCATCTCTGTGTTGCTGTCATGGTGTATCGTTGTTGCTCTCCACCGCCTCCCCACCACCACCAGTGCCAGGCTCCAGTTGTTTTTTCATTCTCCCCAAATGAAAGAGGTGGGAGGGTGGGAGGGTGTGGGGGGCGGGGGGGGGGGGGGGGGTGCTGTCTGCTCTTCAGTGATTCATGGGGTTCTCTTTATACCCCATGAATACTTTGACTGAATTGGAGCAAACACCAATGCTCGTTTAATTTTCATTTGCAAAATTCTTCTGATTGGATTACAGTAACCGTCTGGCCAAATCTGGAGGACTGCAACTCAACAAGCTTCACATTCTCTGTGTGTGTGTGTGTGTGTGTGGGAAGAGCAGGCAGGCAGTGTGTGTGTATCCAACTAATACTAATTATGACTGAAAGGCCACTACATGAGGATTATGATGGAGGTGTAATAACTGCAATTTTGTGTGATTTCTTAATGGAGAGCAGCAATGTCATGTCATCAGATCCACAAACAGCGTCAGGGAACACTATTATTTAATGTCAATACCATCAGCACTCACATCGACTGATAACCTCCATTTATAGAAGCTCCAATCAGCTCTGATTAATCAGCCAATCTCTATTTTAATCTACTACCTTTACTAAATTTGCACTATACTTTTGCAGATGTTTTTAGCTGTGTGTCTGCAAAGCTTTTTGGTTCATGAAATATGGCCGCTCGTCATCAGTTTTCTTTCAAATCTAAATTTTGGTTGAGCAATGCAAGGAATTGACGTGCTTTCACTATACATTAGTCAATCAATACTCTTCTGACCCTGTAATATAGTTAGTAAGGTTGGGGAAAGTGATTGTTGCCTCCGACAGATGTGATAATGTAGGCCTGCTGGTAGCGAAGGGACATCAGACACATGCAGAAAAACCTGACAGGGATGTGTTCTTACTTTGGACAGGTCTCCAACCTCCAGGTAGAAACAGACGATGAAAACATTCCAGGTCATCCACACTACCAGCCACGCTGCATACTGGAGGGGGAGAGAGAGAGAGAGAGAGAGAGAGAGAGAGAGAGTGAGGGGCAGTGAGCGAGAGAGAGCACTTGACAAGTCTTTGTTGTGGAATTAAAAAAGCATGTTCATATCTTGCATTCGGAGAGAGAGAGAGAGAGAGAGAGAGAGAGAGAGAGAAAGACAGAGAGAGGCTTCATTTATGATGTTGTTCAGAGAAACAAAAACACCAGCAGAAAGTGCAACTAATCACCCTGATAAAACCAGAGAGGGAAAGGGAGGGAAAGAGACGGGGGAGGAAAGAAGGTGGAAGGAGGAGAAGGAAAGAAATGAGGAAG
>JAXDDX010000033.1:965000-1162500 GCA_034670405.1 Hoplostethus atlanticus
TGAAACGGAGAAATGGGAATTTCAAGAGTCAAGAGTCAGCACAGCAATCAAATAAAGGAACAAAACGGATTCAGAAGACATTGTGAAAGACACCTTTACATGTGTGTGTGTGTGTGTGTGTGTGTGTGTGTGTGTGTGTGTGTGCGTGTGTGTAGTCCAGCCCTGCTCCAAGGCAGAGAGAGAAAAACTGAGTGAGAGACAGAGGCAGAAAGAGAGAGAGAGCGAGAGAGAGAGAGAGCGAGAGACCATAAGCATGCACACACACACACACACACACACAAACAAACACATGCTCACACACACACAACACAGACACAGAGCTGTAATGATTGAGAATGACTCACACTCAGACTTGAGCACTTAGGGAATGGATTGGCAGAGAGATGGGGGATTGGTGGAGGTAGAGAGAGAGAGAGAGAGAGAGAGAGAGAGAGAGCGAGAGAGAGCGAGAGTAGGGAGTCGTCAGTGAGTTTGGGAAGGACTCGATCTGTTTGATAATGAGTGGTAGAATGATATCAAGGAAACATGATTACCCAGACAGAGAGACAGCTGCTTTGCGCGACCATTACGAGACACCATAGAGAGATAAAACTGTCTGGAAAATGTTTTATCTCAGAGAAAAGGAGAGAAGAAAGAGAAGAGAAGAGAGAGAGAGAGAGAGAGAGAGAGAGAGAGAGAGAGAGACAGGCCGAGAGACATCTGAAGAGAGCGCCTGGAGAGATGTGGAGCTGATTACGATGACAGTTACTGGGAGAGAGATGAAAATGTCTCCCCTTCCACTCCTCCCTCCTCACCTTCTCCCATCCTCTCCTTTCCACTCTTTCTTCACCTATTTTCTCATTTCCTCTCCCCTCCTCTCTCTCTCCTCCCTCCCCTCCCTCTCTCCTCCACTCCTACATATTTAATACCCGTTTATCTGTTACCAAATCTGTTTTATGTCATAAAACGGCAAATTACCTCATCTGCCTCCTCCTTCTCTTTCCCTCAATCTCTCCATCTCGTTCCTCCTCTTTCCGCACTTCTTTCCATCATTTGTTCGCCCTCACCTCTTCCTCTCTTTCCTCGCGCCAATCCTACTCTCCTTCATCTCCTTCGTCTCCTGCATACCTCCTCCTCTCCCTCGCTCCATTGTTTCTCTACCTTCCACCATACAGTATTTTCCTTCCTCCACCCCTTCCCTTCCTTCCCCCTCCTGACTCCCGACACCGTTGGACTTTATCTCTCTCACTCGCCTCCTCCTCCCCTTCCCTCATCCCCTCCTTCATTCTCTCTTCCCCTCCCTCGTTCCCTCAGCGCTTGGCTGAGAGTTTCTCTTGGTGCTGTGACCTTTAAAAAACTGCTGATCAAATTCTGCTGCTCATCCCATTATAGACGACACAGAGCGAGAGCAAGGGTGTGGGGGGGGTGGGGGGGTAGAGACAGTTTAGAGAGAGACAGAGGAGGAATAAATGAGAGATAAGGAACTGGAGAGATGGTGGACGAGGAAGGAGGAGGTGCAGAAAAAGAGCAGGGAGGGAGGAAGTGAGAAAATGTCCAACAAAGACGGTGTAAGTCAGACAGGGAGCATCAGAAACACATCGAGGTAAATATTTGCCCTTTTTTTCCTGATTAGCTTTAATTTTGAAAGCATCATCTTTCTGCCGCCATAATCATCGTAAACTTTATTCTCTTAATAAAACCAAAGCGATGGTGGTTTATTGTTAACTTAATTATAGCCGCCTGCCTGTGCAGGATCCCACTGCGTACAGCGGAGGCAATCTCCTATCGATTCAATTCGCACAACGATCAATTCATCTCCATTGGAGGCTATTAGGGACCATTTGTGGCTACTTAGGGCTCAAAGAGAGAGGAAGGAAGGGAGGGAGGGAGAGAGGAAAAGGGAAAAAAAAGGAGTGAAAAGTAAGAGAGAGACGTAGTGTAAGAGCAAATGGCTGAGAAGAGAGAAAGGGAGCTGGAGAGAGACAACGGTGATCTTATGTGGAAATCTCTCAGTTAAATATCCAATTTCCTCACTCAGGCCCACTCATTGTCATCACAACTGTTCAATCACATCTGTAATAGCCATAATGCCCAACTGGAATTAGTCCCAGCAGCCACTCAGCTGTAGATGGACTGCAGACGACTAGAACTGAGAGTCCCACTCAAATTAACATTGTGGAATAGCCATTTGGCAGGTACACTTACCGCGGCACTCGTAAAAACATATGATAGCGCTTTCATGGGGATAAGCATTGCTAAAGTGCCTGTGACTCAGGGCAACTGGTGTGTTATAACTGCATGATTTGGCTGAACCGTCCAGATAGTTGAGTTGAACTCTGTCTGAGCCCCCTGTGTTGAGCCATCCAACTAGCTGGCTCTGTCTACACACAAAAGTCATTTCCAATATGAGCAAATTTCCTTTTAGGTGTAATGAAAGAATCAGGCTACACCATGAGATACCCTGTCTATCCATTCTAGTTCTGTGCTAGCATTTCTGCAGCTTCACATGCAGAGGCTGAAAACAAACACCTGTAGATGCCCGTCCACACGATGCATCTCAAGATCTATTGTGTATTTATCATCATAATGTTAGCTACGCCAACTTTTGTATACCTGGCACGCCGCCGTAGCAGTCTGTAATGCAAACAGGCTGCAGCAGCTCTAGCCAGTTACCTATAACCCATAAGCACCTGTCATGTGGAGCGATTGAGATGGATCAAGACGGTGCTGTGGAGGAACACTCCCGGGCTGCTGTGAGGATCACTCACACTTCACACTACAGCTGCAGAAGGGGGTGCTTAGACCTGTGATGAGCAACTGGCGGCCCCACAGGCCAAATCCAGCACCCACATCAGCTTCTCGCCTAATTTTCAGTAACAGCCTCGACAGCGCCTGGGCAGGTTTGAGTCACACTTCTGCCAGATGAACGGAAATGTCACTGTAGGTCTTAGAAATCACCTCCCTCTGTTACCTAGCCTGTTTTTTTTGTGTCTATTCTCACCTAAAACATCACCTAAAGTTCTTCTGGTGGATTAGACTGACTCCAACAGTAGGATGGTCTTATTCTTTTAACCCTCCGAACCCTGTGAGGATTTTTTACATGCATTATGTAAAAGAATTGGCAAAATGAAACCATTTGTGATAGCTGCATTTTGTAAAAAGCGAAGAATTCTGCACACTTTCGCTCAACCAGAGATAAATGTTTCCTGTTCTGGCATCGGGAAACAGGTGATTTTTGATGAAATCTCAACATTTTAATCTTAAATGTGTTTATTTTTCCTGATGCGACAGGAAAAATAAACACATTTAAGATTTAAGATTTAGATTTCATCAAAAATCACCTGTTCCCCTATGCATCATTTAAAAAATAAACCGTTTCTGCTGCGAGATTCTGCAGAAAAACAGGAAATGTTGCACTCTTCAGCGCAACAGGGGAACTCTGAATGCTTCCGCTGTCATTTTTCAATGACGTCGCAACAATTCCTTGAATCTCGACAAGAGCTACATGCCTTGGTAACTTGGTGCCTGAAAATATACTTGAAAACACCTGTAGCAGTAAATATCTTAGTATAAGAATGTGGAGGCCCCAAACTTTTTTTTTTTTCATGCATTGAAAAAAGATCCACAGTGAGTAAAAAGGTGAAAGGAGCAAAAATCGAAAGTATTTGGGGGTTCAGAGGGTTGAAGCAAGTATAAGAGCACATGTTAGCGATGTGTTTTGGTCTAGCGGTTTAAAGAAAGGTATTTTGAGGATTTCAGATATTCTTACACTGCATTACATTACACACCTGTCACAAACCACACACTGCGTGGTCCTGTGTGGTTCAGTGGGCGGAGCGCGGCGCTAACGCTAACGCTAATGAGGGGTTGCATTTCCCGCCGGGGGCCACCGGTGCTGTAAAATGTTTGCACTCGTGCTAATGCAAGGCACTTAAAGCATCTATGGCATGAACGCCGTTTGTTATTTTACGCATTGCCGGTCTCATCAACGATTTGCTGAACACTTCCCATCACCTTCTGAGGGTCTGTACGTCTGTAGGTATCGTCTGATAATTAACAACGGTTGTAAGACTTGACCGACTACGACAGCCCAGGCAAACATCTCGACGTAGCTCCTATTATTGTGAAATCTCTGTTGAGGCTTTTTTTTTTCCCCCCTGCCGCCAATTACCCACCATCCTGCCGGTGCTGCTTCTGCATCAATCGAGCCAAGCGTTTTTTTCATCCTCACCTCCCCGTATACCTGGGCGCCCCTCCCCCCTCTCCCTCCGCCGCCGCCGCCGCGCCGCTTCCCATCCCCTTCGTAAATTAACGGGAGTGATTAATATTCCTCGAGAAACATTTCTTTATGTAAACGTGGCATTTAAATGTCAGAAACACAGGCTAATCAGTTCTCAGAGGCTTCGGTATTTCAACTCTGTCTGTCTCTCTGCTCCTCTGGCGCTGTCTTTTTTCTCTCTCTCTCTCTCCCTCATGTCTTTTGTTTCCTGTCAGCTCAAAGCTCTTTTTTTTTTTTCCTCCTGAAAACAACGATAAACAAGGAGTCTGGCTTCCGAGTAAAAATTGGATCAGTTATTTTTTTCTTTTGCAGTAACACACCGCTTATGTGTGAAATCATATTTTATATCTTCTATCTTTAATCTCACATTTTACATCTTTAATGTGTCAGTATGAGTGAGGATGTAAAAGGTTCAGATTTGTATCTTTGAACTTCGTCTTGCCGGTTTGATGGAAACTGATTCTGAACCGTTTTAAAGCAACAGCGTGACATTTTCGATTTTATGCATTTTGAAAGCGTCTCTCGGGAAGATAGGGAGAGAGAGTGGATGCAGGTGACGAAGGTGAGATCAGCGTGTCAGGTATGTGGTATATACACAGAATCAATCAAGTTCAGCGGCGAGGTTTTGACCCCGCTGCGATGTGAGAATAACCTCAGACGATGAGGCGCAATTGATGGCGTGTAGACAGAGGAAAGGCTGTTCGCAGCACGGACAACAATAGACCCACACACAGTCACATCCACGTAAACACACACACACACACACACACACACACACACACACACACACACACGGCTGGAGGACATAACTAATTCTCTCTCTGCAGGTGTGAAGTGACAGACTATCAATCAGCCATCATTACACCGCCTCAAACTGGAACCTGTGTGTGTGTGTGTGTGTGTGTGTGTGTGTGTGTGTGTGTGTGTGTGTGCGTGCGCTGCTAGAAATGCAGCGGCCTCAGGCTCACGCTGAGCTGAATGTGTCATTAGTAATAATTGCAGATTTGGTTTTGGCATCGCAGTGGAAACCTTTTACAGTTATTGACCGTGATTGACTAACTGATTAGGATTAATATAATACACAGCACCCAAGGAGATGCTCCCTCACTCCCTCTCTCCCTCACTCCCTCACTCCCTCTCTCCCTCTCTCCTCCTCTCCTCCTTTCTGTTTCTCCCTCCATCTCTCTGTCTTTCTCTCTCTCTCTGAATCTCCCTTCCTTGGTCACTGTGCCTCCGCCATATGAACCGAGCTGTGTACTAACAAATCTAATATATGTGATGTGAAACATGTCTGTCTGTCTGTCTGTCTGTCTGGTTGTGTTTGTCCCAGTCTCCCCCCTCTATCTGTCTGTCTGTCTGGTTGTGTTTGTCCCAGTCTCCCCCTCTATCTGTCTGTCTGTCTGATTGTGTTCGTCCCAGTCTCCCCCTCTATCTGTCTGTCTGTCTGGTTGTGTTTGTCCCAGTCTCCCCCCTCTATCTGTCTGTCTGTCTGGTTGTGTTTGTCCCAGTCTCCCCCTCTATCTGTCTGTCTGTCTGGTTGTGTTCGTCCCAGTCTCCCCCTCTATCTGTCTGTCTGTCTGGTTGTGTTCGTCCCAGTCTCCCCCTCTATCTGTCTGTCTGTCTGGTTGTGTTCGTCCCAGTCTCCCCCTCTATCTGTCTGTCTGTCTGGTTGTGTTCGTCCCAGTCTCCCCCTCTATCTGTCTGTCTGTCTGGTTGTGTTCGTCCCAGTCTCCCCCCTCTATCTGTCTGTCTCTCTGGTTGTGTTCGTCCCAGTCTCCCCCTCTATCTGTCTGTCTGTCTGGTTGTGTTCAGTCCCAGTCTCCCCCTCTATCTGTCTGTCTGTCTGGTTGTGTCTGTCCCAGTCTCCCCCTCTGTCTGTCTGTCTGTCTGTCTGTCTGCCTGCTTGCCTTTTTAGTCTAATCTAGGAAAATCCAAAGAAATGCTGACTGCATCAGAGTGAAGAGGATAAATCCTGGATTTGCTTCTATTTCCTCAGTTCAATTGTATTGCTTTGAACAAAAAAAAAAGAAGAAGGCAACAAAACAAAGACATCAGAGTTGGAAAAAAACAGAGACTGTTCATAATAACTCAGAACCTGAAGACATTAGGACCCTTTACATCTCTCTGACAGGTTATCAGCGGTGAGGGGTTCGGCCTGGTTATTGCCTGTCGTTGGACATCAAGACTCGTAATTGCCGGTGAACCACGGAGCAGGAATGATTTCATACAGATGTCGGGGTTATTCAATTCATGCAGAGCGATTTTGTTCTTTTGCTTTTGCTCTCCTGGCCTCTTAATGGCTCAGTCTTCCTCTGCTTATTGCCTTTTCCCTCCTTCTTTATCTCATCCCGCCCCTTAATGGCCCTCCTCCCCCTCCTCCCTTCCTCTCTCCTCACCTTTTATCTCTCGCCCTTTCTCTCCTTCTCTCTCCTTTATCTCAGACCTGTCTGTGTCATCTCCTCCCTCTTCCTTTCCTCTCGCTCCTTCTCTTCTTTCTCTCTCCTTCTTACCTTCTCCCCCACTATCTCTCTCCCCCCCCCATCTCTTCTTCTCCCCTTCCTTTTATATCACTATCAGCTTCAGTTTCTCTCTCTCCTCTACCATTATCTCTTCTTCCCCCTCTCTCCACCTCTTGCCCCATGCCTCCTTCCTTCCCTCCCTCTCTTAATCGGTTT
This sequence comes from Hoplostethus atlanticus, assembly GCA_034670405.1. Lineage (NCBI taxonomy): Eukaryota > Metazoa > Chordata > Actinopteri > Trachichthyiformes > Trachichthyidae > Hoplostethus > Hoplostethus atlanticus. The sequence continues at coordinate 971,934 of JAXDDX010000033.1, forward strand.
CTGTGTTATTATTCACCACAGCCCCCCCCCCACACACACACACACACACACAGTCTGTAAATGAATTAACAGCCCACCAAGGGTTTTCCGTTGATATACTCTTTTATCTAAATGGCTGATCTGCATGGCAGTGCTTTTATGGGGATGAAACACATGTGTGTGTATGTGTGTGTGTGTGTGTGTGTGTGTGTGTGTGTGTGTGTGTGTGTGTGTGTGTGAGAGAGAGAGAGAGAGAGAGAGAGAGAGAGAGAGAGAGAGAGAGAGAGAGGGAAGGAGGGGGCAGAGGTTCAACCGAGTTGCTGCATGATAAATAGAAAGCATTAGTAGGCACCTCTACCATGCCCAGAGGTTCTCAATGAGTGTGTGTGTGTGTGTGTGTGTGTGTGTGTAGTACATGTGTCTGTCTGAGTCGTAAGCTTGTATGCATGGTAGTGTAGTGTGTGTGTGTGTGTATGTGCGTGTCTCTGTGTTTAGTATGTGTGTGGTACATGTGCGCTGTGTAATATGTGTGTGCAGTAAGTGTAGTGCATACGGTGTGTGTGAATATGTCTGTGTAGTGTGTGTGTGTGTGTGTGTGTGTGTGTGTGTGTGTGTGTGTGTGGGGAAGGGGTGCGGGATACTTAGAGTGGAGATAACACCAGAGAAACCCACAGATGGACACCCAGCGGGCTAAAAAACATTAAGACTGCTCTCCTCATCAGCAAGACACACACACACACACACACACACACACACACACACACACACACATAATGGTAAGTAGATATTGGCCTCTCTCTCTCTAAATAACCTCAAGGGAGCCGAATGAATTCAACCGCAGCATTGGTGGCTGTGTGTTTGAGAGAGACAGATACTTCTGATATGAAACGTTGTAAATACTGAGACACTTCTACCTCGAGGACGTCTCAGAGGATGGGAACCGTTCTGGTTTGTTGTGTCTGGGTCTCCGTTTGTGTTCCAGGCTGAGGAGGAGACATGAAAGGGACCGGCGGCGTCCGAGCTGACCCGGAGGCAGCCTCGCTTTAACGAGCTTCGTTGTGCTTTTCCACAAATGAGCTTTATTTCCTGGCGCCCGCCGTTAAGAACCAGAACGTGGCCATACTTCCATAATAACACTCAGGATGCTGTCACTGTGTCCGTAGAGCTGCTGGCCCGTTCGCCGTCATCGGAGCGGTTCTGGACATGAATGGCAGTGTGTGTGCACCAAAACGGACCCACTAGCAGATTGCACTATAACCATTTATGATGCTGTAAATCCGCAAGCCTCCGTAAATCTCCCATCAGCAAACTACCCTGCCAGGACGGGCCAAGCAGCTCTGGCTTCTGCTGCAAGGCCAGACAGGTGGTTCTGGCACCACTAGCCTGGCTTCCAAACCGGGTTTCTTCTTTTTTTTTTTTGGTGAAATCTCAATTTGACTGTGATTTATTTTGTACACTGTTGTTGCCGGGCGAGCTTCATAGAAACGGATGTTGATTTCGTCCCTGTGCTCTAGACATGCAGGGTGTATGTAGCACCGGTGAGGCCCACGTGGCTACTGGTTCATAGCAAGGTGAATGCAGATTGCTAGTCCACACGTGACTTCCAGGAAGTCCTTGATCAATAAGCTGATATTGTGTATTAGGGCAGCTTACCGACAAAGTTACTGTGTGTGCGTCTCCGTTTGGATAGATGTGTGCGTTGTGCTGAATTGCCACTTACAGTATTGTTTGTGTGGCCCTCTGAATGCTCTCTCTAATGTGATTTTTCAACCACTTCAATCCATCAAGTGTGTGTGTGTGTGTGTGTGTGTGTGTGTGTGTGTGTGTGTGTGTGTGTGTGTTTTCTGCCTGTGTCCATCTATCCCAAAGCCAACTAGCCACTCCAACTGACACACAACTTAAAGATATTGCGCTTTACCCTCCGAAAGCAAAACCCCTCGCTTCAGCATTGTCTGCCTGTGCCAAACAAAAGCACTCACAATGTCTCTACTGGAGGGGGGGAGAGAGAGAGAGAGAGAGAGAGAGAGAGTGTGTGTGTGTGTGTGTGTGTCTGTGAGTGTGTGCCTGAGAGAGTGCGTCTATCTGAGTGTGTCTGTATGTGTTTGTTTTCTCATCAACCTAATGGCTGGTCAGGTGAGCCAGCGCTGCAGTTCAGTGGCCACTCGAGGCAGCGACTGTAGGAATCCTCTGATGGTATTAAACCTTTTGATTTAATGTCACTACGTTATTTTTACTAGTGGCGGTTTTGTTTTGTTTTGTTTTAAAGTGGTAATCCTCGACTTCCTCCAGAGGAGTTTTCCCAGGAAAGACCCGCCTGACACCAGTCGTTTACAACAGGAAATGTAGAAAATGTCAAAGCTTTCATGAACTGAGTCTATTGTCAATCAGCAAAACAGGAATTTATTTATCTGAAAAGGTCATATATACTTTAAAGTCATAATCTGGAACTGTTTCATATGAATAAATGCCGATTGATAACATACAACGGTGATTCAACCGATAACCACTTCAAGACCAGTTCAGTCCTAAACACCCGGTACTGCTTTCCTGTAGAAAATCGCCTGACCACAGGAAGTGATGCGTTTTACTGAAGCCGTTTGTTTGGAATAAACAGAAGAAGAACTGGGTAGTTAGCATGAGCAGCAACGGCCACCGTGGCTGAGCAGACAAAGAAAAGAGCGCCACCTACAGGAACTTCATCAACATAAAAACCCAGAACTAGAGGGAACATCAGCATCGCCCTTTCAAGATGAAGAACGCTCCCAGAGTGATGCAGATGTGGCTTGTTTTCTTCAGGACTGGTCGGCCTCGCTCTGTGTTTTTGTCTCTCAATTTCTTTCTGACTTTAATGGCATCTTGTTTACCTTACCTGTGTGTGTGTGTGTGTGTGTGTGTGTGTGTGTGTGTGATGTCTTGGCCCTAATGCAGCTTAGAGAGGTTTCTGTCTCCGGCTGTTTACAGTTACTGTTTACCGCTAAGTCAGGGAGCCTAATGGATGGATAAGTAAGCTTGCGACCAGACGTTTACCAGCTCTCACCAGTATTTCTTTGATATTTCTTCCTTACATTGAAAGACACTCACCAAAAAAACAGGCCGGTGCGACACAAACAGATTATTGAATTCATCCTTTTTATCCATATATCCTTATTATAACACTATGATGATATCCAATGTGCTACCATCTGCACTGGACAACATGGTGATCTATGAAAAAATGTTGTAAAATAAATGTAGGTTGTTTTTTCTTCGATTATGAAGCTCTTAATAACTACAATGTGGAATTAAAGACATTGTTGTTGACATAAATTTGAACACAACAAGTACTGACACAGTATGGATGCGCCCTCGCTCGAGTACCTGCTGCTGAGACAGTGACCTGACTGGTCTCACACACACACACACACACACACACACACACACACACACACACCAGGCCTGATCTCACCTAGCCCGCTGTGTCTTCTTGACCCAGCTGAAAACCACACACAAATACACACCATGCTACCATTCTCCATTAGCCTGCTGTTTGCCCCGTAGCAATCTACCACAGTCTCTGACAAAACACACACACACACACACACACACACACAATGGGCGTGGACCGACCCAACGACGTACCTCAGTTTGAAGGTCGTGGTTCGGTAGTTTTTCCAGACAGAACGTGGTTGCCAATATAAATTTGCTTTCTTGTGTGTTAACTGTCTGATTTCACTTTTCAGTATTTTCACTTTTCAAAGAGATAGATGGGAAAACACGTTTCACATCATGTCAGAGCATGATCCCCCTGAGGTTGAAGGGGATTTTGAGCCTCAGAATTTAACCATTTAACCATTTCTTTATAGATCCGGCTATAAACTATAGTCCAATAAAACTCACTTCACTTTAATTAGTCTAGTGATACCTTTTTTCCCTTTGCTCTTCAAAGCGACCAATCAGGACAACTTCCCTATTCTGGTGGGGAGGAAAAGTCCATGCCAGGGTTTAATGTGGACGTTACTCAGATTTACTGTGTACCTACTGTAGAATCAATCTTTTGACACAGCCGGCCATTACTTTAAGTGCTTCATCATCTACATCTATTCACCGAGTTTCCTGGGGTTTGATCGGCTGCTCCGCCCGCCTCCTGTTACAAAGTTAAAACAGTGATGTCTATATGATAGTCAGTACCTGCTTTACACTTTAAACCTGGAGTCAGGCAAAGCAGGTTTCTCTCTCTCTCTCTCTCTCTCTCTCTCTCTCTCTCTCTCTCTCTCTCTCTCTCTCTAACACTCTGCTGTAGCTTCCTTTGTAGGTAATCTCCAGTCAGCACATATCCCATCTCCTCCCTTCCCTCTCTCCATCCCTCTATACCTCTCTGCTAGCTACACCTCAACTCGCCCTTCACTCTCTCTCTCTCTCCTTCTCCTTCTCCCTCCCTCGTCCTCTACACATCCCTCCTTCCCCCTCTGTCTCTCTTCCTCCGTCCCTCCCAGCAACCCATCTCTCTGATCCGGCATCCCTCCGTCTCTATCCTCCCTCCCTACATCCCTCTCTGCTGTAAAGTATTTTTATGTTGTCCTTCACTCCCTCTCCTCCCCCTCTCCATTCTTGTCTTCCTATTCTTCTCTTTCTTCCTCCTTACATCCATCCCTCCTTCTGTCTCTGTCCTCCATCTGCTGTGGCTTTATTTAACCATCCATCCATCCTTTCTGCTGCACGATTCTTTGTCCTTCTCTTTCTATGTATCCCTCCATCCCTGACTTACCTCCCCCGCCTCTCCCTCCCTCCCTCCCTCCCTCTATTCCGCCACATCTTCACTTGTCCTTCACTCCCTCTCTCAGTCCCACATCATCACCACCAGGACTCCACAGCGACACACACACACACACACACACACACACACGGACAAACTGACACACAAAGACAGACACAAGCGCAATCAACCCCACACATGCAGACACACACACACAAACACTCTTTCCTTTCGTTCTAGCTCTCTTAAACACACACTCTCTCACACACACACACACACACACACACACACACACACACACAGATGTAATCACCTTGAGTGCTGAGAGTGCAGTGCCGAGGTGTGAGAGTTCTAAATGCTACTCCCGACCATCAATCATAAAATCCTTTATGGGGACTGAACATCTGACACTGTCGGCATTACGCATCGTCTCCCTTTATTTCTATCAATCATGTCCTCTGCGCTGCGAAAACGCCGAGCGATTGCCAAAACGGTCTCGGGCGCGTATTCAATCAAGACTCGTCCGGCTTATTTGAAGATGTTTTAAGTGAATGATTTTACTCGGTTAAAACCTTTATTCACCTTGTTTCAAGTCAACGTCCCGAACCCACGACCTCTTGTGAGCGTGGTTTAACAGGACACGCCGACTTCAACTCGTTAAATACATCCTGCTTCGTCTTTGTTCAAAAGGAGAATTTGAAAAAGAAAAGAAGAGCAATTACCTGCCCGATCCGAACACATCACCCACTGCTCGGATAATGTTAAGTGCGCTGTGTGTAATTAGGGAGTTTGTTTCTAATGATGCAGCCCTATGAGCGTTTCACCGCAGGGGTCGGAGTTCAGGGGCAGCCGGGAGCAAAACGATGATCTTTTAAAAAGCGCCGACTCAAGTGAAAACAATCAGTGGCTGATTTTGTGGTGGCAATACACCATTGTGTCAGCGCTGCCACAGACGAGGAGCTAGGCCACAATAGAGCTCTCTAAACTCTTCTCCCATTAGGGGAACCCGGACTCCCAGGAGTCCTGACCGCTCGACCATTCGGTTCCACATGATTCTGCTCCCTGAATGAGCGGATTATCATCACTGGACCTGAACCTCGTACAACCTGTCCTGCCCCTCAACCAGTGGACCAGTTCTGTCCCGAGTGCTGGGCAGACCTGTCCCGTTATCCAGCAATATATAGAATGATTCAGTAATATGACCACTTCAACTCTAAAACAGACAGTACATGCTTTTCAAAACATTTGCCCTGCATGTGTTGTGGTTCAAATAGATAAAGCACGAGAACCAAAAAGGTTTTAACAGTAAAACTATATTTTATGGTCTTGCAGTATCATGGGACCATCCAGTTTTATAGGGTGAGCCTAGTGGGAATCAAAGCCCTCACCCTGACAGTGCTGGTGCCATGCTCCACCCGATGAACTACACAACAGTGAACCGACCCCACCCCACAACCAAAGACCCCCCCCCCCCCACTAGCATTTCATCTGTATTCTAAAACAACACTGTGCTGCTATTTCGGTCAGATGTGACTACAGCGAGGCCGACGCTGATACGGAGCCAGGCAGAAAGCTGAGCCGGTATCTGTGTCTCACTTTAGCTGCCGTATTCAAAAATACAAGCGATCGCCGGGTCTGATTACTGTGTGTGTGTGTGTGTGTGAGTGTGAGTGTGAGAGAGAGAGAGGGAGCAAGAAAGAGCGAGAGACAACACTGGAACCAAACCAGAGGGCAGGTGTGTAAGGTAATAAGACGAAATCAATTCATACTGAGAGAGAAGGGAGAGGGGGGAGACAGAGAGGGAGTGATAGAGGGAGAGAAAGAGAGACGGGAGGGATGGAGAGGGACAGAGGAAGGAGAGAGACGGAGAGACGAAGTAAAGCAAGAGATCAAATCCAAAATCAGAGCAGAGGAGAGGAGAGAGGGAGGGACGAGGCAGAAAGACGAAACGAGGGAAGAAGAGGGCGAGAGGGATGAGAGGAACCGGTGGAGGAGAAATGATTACAGGTAATGGGGAACGTGTAATGTTGGATTCTTCCAGCTTTCTCACACACACACACACACACACACACACACACGCACACACCCACACACCCACACACACACGCACACACCCACACACACACACACACACACGCACACACACACCCACACACCGCCCACTACCGTCTTCTTAAAAACAAAGCTCTTCCTCATTGGTGCCTTGAGGGACCCATAAGAGTCAGACGGAGAAGAAACAGATTCTCAGGATTCATATCACAAGACATCAGAACAAAGGGTGGGCAGATTATATCGGGGGGGGGGTGTGTGTGTGTGTGTGTGTGTGTGTGTGTGTGTGTGTGTGTGTGTGTGTGTGTGTGTGTGTGTGTGTGTGTGCGTGTGTGTGTGTGTGTGTACACATAGGCCCAAAATATATATTTATAGCTCAAAAATAAATCAGACAGTTTAGAGAATAGAAACAAGACTTTGGCAGGCAGCAGTGAAAATCACCCATCACAGGAAATCCATTCAAAACATGCCAACACGTATCATGGCTATATTTACCCAGTTAATACATATTTTGACGTGTCAGTGGTAAAGTCTATAAATTAAGGAGAGGAAACAGACAGCGGAGGAGGAGGAGGAGGAGGAGGTTTAAGATGAAGAGGATGATGTCCAGGCTGGGGCTGGAGGGCACACAAGGGGAGATGGGATGCCTACGTCTTCATCTCATGAGCACTTTGTTTTCACAATGACCGCCATAAAAAAAAAAAAAAAAGATCTTTTCCCAGAAAAGATCTTAAGAGATTCACATTTAATTAAAGGATGAAAGGGGCAACATGTCTTTGCATGGATATTTCAGCAGAAGTGCCTCCCATTTTTCATGGCAGTACACCAAGTGTATTGGAAACAAATCAGCTTAGCATCCTATATTTTATTCTATAGTCTACTTGAGGTTGAGGAGGTACGGCAAGTTTACAGCTTCAATCAACTGAGTACACTCCATATCAGTTCATCATCTCAAGTCGTGATCAGCCGAGATGTTTTTCTTCACAACAAAAAGATTTGTCATCCAAAGTAGGAGGTAGAGAGAGAGAATGCATCACGCCATGGCACCACACCACTTCTTCTTTGCTTGTAAATAATATTGTCCCACCTGTTTGGTTCCATCTGATGCTGTGGTTTGCACGATGCCCAAGAGTGCCCAGAATTGGAGACAGCTGCCTGGTTTTTCATGCTTTCTCAGCAGAAAATCATCCGTTTCATTTTTTACCTTTAAGACTAGACTGAAGAGATGAAGTTACGTTTTAAAAGGTTTTAGTTTCATGGGAATCTTACTTTACAAATGAGGTAATGTCTTTTGAAGTTGTCAATAAAAAAAAAGTGAGACAGAGGAGCTGTTCAGTTTTAGAATTGGCGATGGCTGAGCAAATAGTGCTCAACATAGTGGTAAATGATGTTTTACAATTTCAGTATTTCCAAGTAAAAGAGTAAAAATGACACGTAGACCAAACTGTACCTTTCTATTGAGGAGAAGAAGTCAGATGGAAGTCGCTCGCTGTCTTAATCCAACCAGCATTTCCACTACCAGACACTGAATTTGAAATGGTATCCCATTTCTTTGTATAAGACTTCTTCCTCTGTTGCCTATGGCAACCACCTCTAGTCATCCCATAATTGTAGTACTCAGCATGAGACTCAGTCAGTGGCAAAAGTACTTTGGAAGTCATATGAAATGTGTTTGTTTTGCTGCATACTCTGATTAAGACTGCATTAGCATGAGAACAAGAGATCTGATCTGAAGTCTGATGTTACGGATCCTTCCCTTGCCTGAACACGGAAATATCAGACTGCATGTTTGTTCCTGTTTCGACAGATCTGGATCCGGATCAGATCGGGACTGAGAATGAGATCTTTGGTGCTTGTGTGAATCCAGCCTCTGAAGTGTACAGTCTGTCAGCTCCTCACGTATCTCCACTGTCAACAGACTCCAGTCCTCACTGATAACTTGGTAATGCTAAACGAGCCATCAGTCATCTATTCATCCATACGTCCTGATTATCAATCCATCATCCATCCATCCTTTCTTGTTATCATCCATCCATCCCTCTTGCTTCCCCTAATCATCTCCCGCAGCCCTTCTTCCATTCATTCATCCATCCGTCCATCTATCCCTCCATCTAAATATTGATCCACACAGGCAACAAATGAATGGATGGATCCATTTATGAATCCATCCATCCATCCATCCATCCATCCATCCATCCATCCGTCCTCCCCTGACTCATTATCAGTCTCAGCGCTTCTCAAGCAAGCCTTATACGCTCTACTACCTCCTCAGTCCCTGCACACACACACACACACACACACAACCTCAAACACACACACACACACACACATTCCCTATAGGACACAGGCACAAAAAAACACACAGACATCGTTTTCACAGCTCCCTGAGCAACTCAAATGGCCCGGGAGAGGCTGAGCAGAGCGGTGAGTGTGAGAATAAGAGACAGAACAAGTGAGAATGAGAGAGAAGTTACGAGGCGACGAGGGCAACATGATACAGAGAAAGAGAAATATGACGGGAAAGAGACGGGAGAAAGACGAGAAGAGGACGGGAGAGCAGCATTAACAGCGAGTTCACCAGTTTATAACCGCGTTTATAGAAGTATGGATGATATGATAAAGTTTATAGACTGTCTACGAAGCTGCTCTGTCAGGAATAAGCTCGCTGCTGACAGCCAGACGGTTTCTTACCTGCAAACCTCACAACTCCAATTTTGCCGACTCCTTTTTTCCTTTTTCAACTGAATCAAAAGTGTTTATGCTCCTTTTTTGTGCTGGGAACATCTTGTGGCAGCCAACCCCAGAGAATCTATTACATAGAGTCAGCATCATGTGGGTGTCAGTCTAAAAATACTAATGTTTCTTAATCCCTAAAATGTTGACTTTTTCCCAGACGGGGGGGGGGGGGGTTCATCTGACACCAGCCTTATCCAAGTCTTGTAATTACGTGTAATGAAGCCCGAGGCGTTGCTTCTGCGGTCGCTCACCATTATAATTCAAACACTCCTTTGATGTAACGAGATCAAAACGGCTGCGCGGGCGGGAATACCGCGATTTTTTCGGCAACAACAACAATGGCAACTACATCAACAGGATATGAGTTCTCGGAGAACAATAGGGGAGCGTTTCACCTTGAGGGGTAAATAACAACACGGGAGCGGCGGGGGGAAGTCGGTACAACTGAACTGTATCAGAGCAAGGCAAATGGGGAAAAGGCGAGTGTGTGTGTGTGTGTGTGTGTGTGTGTGTGTGTGTGTGTGTGTGTGTGTCTGTCTGTCTTGAGGCAGCAGTATTTGGCCAAACACCCTCTAAGCCAATCCATCAGCAGTGGTCACAGACAAGGATTGTGATAGGAGTTGTTTGAATCCAACGCATTACCTTTGTGTTGCATGTCGTCCCCTCTCTTTCCTCTCTCTCACTCTCTCTTTTTCAAAAGATGGGGTCAGGACCTAATGATGCGATGCAGGAAGATTGAAACCGATCGTCAGATTGCTCTGAAGAAATTGGCATCTAACGCTATTGGATACAGCCAAAGCTCCCCCCGAGTCCCTGCAATGTAAGATGGGCTGAACAAACCACAGTGTGTGGTTATAGCCTAGGGGTCAACGGGTAGGGCAAATATTCTGTGAAAATCATCTTCAGAAGACAGTAAGGCTTACTTGTGGGTCCCGACAACAAGAAACTGAAAACCATTCAGCTATAACATACAGATAGACCATTAGACAACTGCTTTTTGGTGTTAAAAAGGCTGTTTGCTGCTACATAACATAGTACGCTACAGTGCAGCATATACAGGGAGGCCCTCAACAGTCTTTAGGTGGCAGAGATGTTCAGTGGTCCGCTGGATATCATTTCATAGTATTAATTCCAAGCCGGTACCTTTGAAACTACAGCAAACAATCCATTATAACTTTTATAAAACTTCAATTTGTAGCCTCCAGTCAACTGTGGAAGCGTACAGATCGATTCAGCCGTTCCAACTCTCAACAAAAACATGTCACTTTTCTACTGATTCGACTTTATCAGAGTTTTTACAGACTTGTTTTTTACGATGACAGCGCGCTGATACAGTATCATGGTTTTACACATTCTCCGTGCGCCTCCACGGTGTTTATACATGACATGGCACAATCTCAACTTGGAGATGAATTACTGTTGTTTTCACATAAAAGCATTGTTATTATGAAAACCCTTTTCCCGGGAAAAAGCGGAGCACCGGTGCCGCAGACGAGGCAAGCTTCAGGAAATTGATGACATCGAGGGGTTATTCATCTTTTTTCAGTTTAGGACCCAAGTGACAAATTTATTGTCTCACTCAGGGATCCAGGCATGTTCTGACCCTCGTGTCAAGTGGGGATCCACCGCAAGAAGGTCTGCGTCTTATTTTGGGAGTTCAATAATTCAAGAAAGTGGTTTTAAGGATTGCTAGCGCTACAGTGACACACATGTGGGCAAGGACCCCCCAAGCTATGAACATTTTGTCACAGAGGCAAGTTATGATCAAATTCTTAAGTCATTTTCTCATTCTGCAAACTTTCTTCTTTTCTTTAGTCTTTTTTCTGTATTTTGTGACTGCTGGGCCCCACTCACGTACCCTTGGGTTAAGAAACCGCAGTCATTTACCAACACAAAGGAAATGATGCAACAGCCATGAAATGTCCGGCGGCCTGGGTTTGAGTCCCAACTCATGCCAATAGTCTTTATACCGTGAATGAAGTTTTTATTTTCAGCTAAAGTTTAACCCTAACTTTAACCCCAAACTTAACCAAAGTAGCTAACCTTTTCACCTGACGGACACTTGAGAGTGGCATGTCTAATTCATGTTACTGTCAGGAACCCTTTCATGCTGTAGGAACGAAACCCTCACCTTATTTGTGTCCACAACACTGTAATCTGTGTTTCAGAGTTCGAGACTGTGTTGGATGTCGCTCTACCCTGCTGAGTTTGGATGTAAGAGGAAAGAGTTTGTCATCGGGGGTACTTACTATCACAGCTGCTTGACTGAGTTAGGCCCACCACACCTCAACAGTAAAATGTGCCATATATATATCACACCTCTTCCCCACCGCTATGAATCACCTATACTCACCCACACTACACCTACACTTAAGCTCCTACTTTCTGCCTCACTACCTCACTCTTCACCTCAACAGGCTGAGTGGGACAGCTTACCTTTCTGGCTGCTGCCACTCAGAAACCGACGACTGACCCTGTCCGCTTGAAACGGCCAGGAAACCAAACCGTACGGGCAACCAGTTGACTTTAATATGTCAAGTGTTATACCATGAGGTGGGTGTGTGACTACCCACTTCTGCTGTCAGGGATCAAAGAGTGAATAACCATAGGGGAGAAGGTCTGTCATACTGTACCTCCTGCTGGTAATACACCGTGTCATCAGACGGCATCAGTCACACCTACACACTTCTATTTGGCACTTGGAAACCTTCCAGTGTAAAATCAGTTCCTACACATTTTCCTTTTCCATTTCAAAAGTTGGTCTTTTTCCAAACGGTAATGTATTGACTGGATTTTGAAGGTTTTTTGCGAGTGTGCAATACGCGGCATGCTGAGTAGACATATGCATATCAGGACCAAACGACAGTATTTTTCTATACTTTGGACACATTTTTTTTTTAGCTGGATGCTGCCAAACTCTTCAAAGTGCAGAGATGAAAAATGAAATCCCATCCTTCTTCAGCTCTGTGTGTACGTAAATACATTTCCTTGGTAACTTCAGTTACAACAGATCCAGTTATTGTTGAATAATTGCATCCATGGCTGTATTTAGTTTTGAATATAATCAATGGAAGCAGACAAATGAAAATAACTTAATTCACTTTTTTTCCCATTTTATTTCATTTCATCACCTCTACACCTCGACACATACATCTCCAGCTATAGTGCTTAACTGTACCCAATTAACCTGTTCTGCTAGCAAAGATGAAACATCAAAATGCCAACTTTTATCCAGCTCCTACTCCCAAAAGTCGACTCATCTTGATATCTGGGGTTTCATTTTTGCAACATCAGGAGAGAAAAATCATATATTTGTTTGGTTGAGAAAAATCACACACATGGCACAACATGGTATCAAACGAAAGGGAGCCAGAGGAGAGGAGAGGAGAGGAGAGGACACCTGAGAATCCACTGGGTTTCAGGATGCTCCTCTCCAGATGACTGTTCACCATGACAACAGACCACCCTGCCTCTGCACACGGCCCGTCGCTATCCCCTCCAGAGCAGTGTGACGCTGCGCTCGTCCTGCTACTGACACTTTACGATATAGGCAATGATCTGGTGTGCAATAAACCGAACAGTAAAATAATTCAGGATTTGTGAATGCAATCATTTAAAGTTCCTTTCAAAAGAACCAGAGCAAGAGATAAAAAAACAAAAAACCCAATGCTACCAAATGGCCTGATGTAGGAAGCAGAAGTTGTTCAACAGACAAAACATGTTTCAATTTCCAGCAGAGTAATTAAATACATCCGTTAGCCTAAACACAAGCATCATTAGTCTAACCTGTGCTAGCATGCTTCACAGAGCCGCAAACACACACACACTGCCCCTAAATAAACTGAAAGTCTCCTAGCCGGGCAGACAGGTCAATAGCGCTGTAATTGTTTTCAGGGGATTTCAACAACCGCAGACATAATCTACACGGCGGAAATATTACTCCTGCACTGTGGAGAAAAACAGTGGCAATTTAAAAGCCGTGTCTTGTTATTGGTTGATTAGCCGAACTTTGGCTTGCAAACGTGTGCAGATAAAGTGAACGAGCAAAGCTTGTTAAGGCTATTAGGGTTCTGTTGTTCCCCTGTTGTGTTCTACTGCGTTACTTCACACGCATGCAGCACACACACACACACACACACACACACACACACACACACACACACACACACACACACGAGATATGATTATGGTCTTTAAGGTGTGTTAAAATAACCCAGGCAATGACACAATGCATAGTATCTTCATAGCAACACATGATGTAGAATTTGAACACATTTTTAACATATGTGTAATTTCTTTGTGTGTGTGTGTGTGTGTGTGTGTGTGTGTGTGTGTGTGTGCTGTACATGTCTACTGGGACTGTAGTGTCTGCTGGGGTTGGGACGAAAGTTAGAATTCAATACGAGTCTGCAGTGAACATGATGTCCCCCATAAATGTTGCAGTGCCCCCTTTGGGCCAGTCGGTGACAATAACAAAAAAGAATTGTTATGTGGGAGTCAACAGAAAACATTGGCCTGCTCCAAGCCTTCAGTGTCTGGTGCCTCCTTTAAACCAGCCATCTCAACTGCAGGATGCATCATTCAGCCAGTAGTTTACAGACATTTACCAATGTCCCCCCTAAAGCCTAAGCCCTGAACCCTCACAGACTTAACTGACGTCACCTGGTAAGTGCTTGAGTGCGAGAGGCTGCAAGGGCTCAAAATTGTATAAATAGGAATGGGACAGCACTTTGCGACATATCGCGTTACCTTGACGACACCAATTTTTTTTTTATGTACGATTGTGGGTTTGGGACTTTTTATTTTACGTTTTTTACTTTCTTCACGACCAAGGCACTTCAGGGACCGACTGCCCGATCTGAACGTCTTCCAGGCTCTTGCCTTACAGAGTGGACGAGAGTTACTTGTCAATAATCAATTGACTCGTTTTGTCAAAACAGCATCATCAAGCAAAAATTTAAATAAATGGTTGATGAATAAATATTTGTCCTTTCATTTGTTTACCGTTTTCGCTTCCGGCTTCCCCTGGTAACCCCGTATTTATCGTCACAACGCTATGAACTGTGGGTAATTCCCTCAGGCAAAGTCTGCAGGCATGCGCACTTATGGAAAGTGTGCATAAAGGGCTCAAAAAGTCTGCGAGAGCGCCCTCATGCACTTGACGATTTGACAGTGGGACAGTCCCTAAACCCTCGCGGACTTAGCGGGAACGCGCCTCAAAGTCCGTGAGTCCGTGAGTGTGGACATTGGGATTGGGCCATTGTGCTTGACTTGATGCAAGGGCGGAGCCAGATCCACAGGGCCCCCAGTTAGATAAGTACACTAATGCTTCCTTCTTCAAAATGACCTCTGAGCGGTTCGATGTGAGAGTGGACTGAAGCGATCGGTTCCAAGTCTAATCTAGGATTGATATGGCACGATGGAACCAGCTCAATAGGACCAGTAGGTGAAAGCTTATGTCAACCTTGTTTTGTAAACAGACTCTATTGAACACATTGAATGAATTGCCAGCCAATGTGTGCACGTAAGCATTCCTTCAAGCTGTGGGGGGTGGGGGGGGTGGGGGGTCCTATACATAGAGAGATGGAGAGACGGATAGAAAGAAATGAAAAAGACGGAAAGACAGAAAGAGAGAGTGGGGATATATAAAAAGACCGAGAGCCGGAGAATCGGAGACTGACAAATTAGAGACTGGGGAAAAAGAGAGAGAGAGAGAGAGACAGAAAATCTATATAGTCAGAGCTGAGACTGTGTGGCCCTTGTACGAAGTGGTGTCGTACACAAAGGATAGCAAAGCCTTTTTATCTCACCGGGTTGAGACGATGCGGAGGTCTGAAGATTGTATTTGTTGCCAGGGGGCAGTAACTCCATTCACTTTCACCTCAACTCACTCAGGATGTGGATTTTCTTTGAAATCCCAAGACTCAAAAACCCTTTGGCATGAGAAAGACGTCATGTCATGTCCATCCAGTCGGCGATCCGGGGGGTTATCAGGAGGCGTACATCAGATTTTTTTCCCTCATTGTACACGTAAATAAAGCAACAAAATTATTGTCTATAAATTGTGTTTTTCAGTCAAAATACTTTTCAACCATTCAACATGTTTCTAAGAAATCCAACAAGCAGTCCTATTTAAGTTGTTTTTTTTCCTCTCAAAATGCCTGTAAGAGTTTTCTGGGTTTGAGTAACTGTACAGTTGCCATTTTTGTAATCAAATGACTCTAATCCTGTTACCTGTAATGTGTTGCTCCCTCGGTCCTGGTGCACCGTAACACACAGAGCTACAGACACCATATCTGTATTCCTGTCGTAGCTTCCAGGTGGTAAATTATTCATTATGTCTCTCACTGGGGGAAATGTCACGGAAACGTGCCGTCACACTCAGACACAAACACTGTGACACAGATAGCCTATGGCTGCTGTACAAGACCCACTTTGTATGTGTTTTATGATCTTCGTGTGCACTTGTACACATGAAACTTATTCTTAGGGCAATGCAGATGAAGAGTGAAGACGTCTCCTGAGAACATTGTACTTTACTAAGGAGAATTAACAAAAATGGATTTGCTAAAAAGATAAAAGTTTGAATTGTTTGCCTGCTGAAAAAATAAATCTCTGACACTCAAATCCAAATTATAAATCAATTACGCTCGATTCATAAAAACCCATTCTATGAAGCTTTCTTCCATTATATTCTTAAACAATCTTCTTAAACAAACAATGCTAAATTACTCTATTATATTATGTTATTAATTATTATTTTATTAAATATATATAACTGTAATTCTATAGAGTCTACCTGGCAACACTATAACTCTTCTATTCTATTCTATTCTATCCTTGCGTACAGCACATACACCTACTACTCTGTTCTACTCTATTTAATCATGTTACAAACCAACAACATAAACACCCACCACCACCACCACCACCACCACCATCTGTGCCCCGCCCAACGGAGCAGCCAATGGAGCGAGGCCATTGGATGTCATCCCGTTACCTATCGTGTCATTGGTTGATAAGTCATCATCGGTAGCAACGGGAGCTGTGGGTGTGTGGCCTGATATAGCAACAAGCTCCGAGACCATTACCACAGAGAGCGTTAGTCACCAGAGGTATATATGTGTGGGGGTGTGTGTGTGTGTGTGTGTGTGTGTGTGTGTGTGTGTGTGTGGAGGTGTTGGTAAACACATACTGTCTGTTCTGCCGTTTTCTGCTTTTGTTCTGTTCCACTCTGTTATCTTCTGCTCACACCGCCATCAAACCGTTTTCCACAGCTTCCTGTATCTTTTAAGTTTCTCGCGCCCCAACATGCCGCCATCGCCCGGCGACGCCACGACGAGTACAACGTGACTACAAGGTCGGTAATTAAAAGCCGAGTACAGTTTCATCACAGAAAAGTGTTTGAGCTGAAGTACAGCGGTCTGTTGTGTCATGATAACGCTCCCTCTTTACCCTGTGTGTTATATAATACACAGCTACTGACAAACTCCTGGAGCCTGGGATCCAAGACTGACTGAATTCACTTGATGTGGTCTGCAGTATAAATGAGTGTTTCATAAGCTATGGTTCGGGACCCAAACATCGGTCACAGGCCCTCGTACCCAGAGTCACACTAAAAATCGACTCATATTTGAATGACAGGCTGGGAGATTTTCAAGGACACCTGTCGTTGAGTGAATATTTCCGTCACACCAGGACACCGGCTGTGTGGCGGACCAGCACTGCAGCACTGGATCGCCTGTCTGTCTCTCTGCTCACCAGCTAGCTTAGCTATTAGGACAGCCAATGGAGCAGGGGGAAAGTGTTATGTTGGTAAGTGGAACATCAGACATCAGTTCCACTACATAAGACGCCCTGGCCGTCGTTGTTTGCCAGTCAGTGAGGTCAACTACAAATAGAAGCTAAAACGGCGATAACGTTTACCTCCGGCAAAGCGTGGCACACATTTTGGCCTCGAGGACCGGCGAGCGGTTGTCTTTTCGCCCCGGCAGTGGCCAATTTGCTCAGTTTTAACAAGGAGGACGGCAGGCAGTGGGGTTCCCTCCATATTTATTCAGCATGGTGGGTAACTACCGCAGCACCGCCGCCAGAACTGATGAACACGACGGGAAATATCTTCAAGGCGAAAAAACCCCATCATTGGCTCTACTTCCCCCTCAACGTTTCGAATCGGTGTTTTTTTTTTTGCGAGGAAGAGGTTTTCACCATCAGGGACCAACTGTGCATGGCCTAACTGGAACTTAGATACAGCGGTGTCAGACTTTCAGCTCAGCTAGAGGTGGTATCAGCTGGCTTTAGCTATTACAACAGTTAACAGAGCACGACATGTTGTTGACTATAGCATTGCATTAGTTCCACGGCATTAGACACAATGACTATCACTGTGGCAGTATCTCATTCAACAGCGCGCACACACACACACACACACACACACACACAAACTCTCTCTCTCTCACACACACACACACACACACACACACACGCACACAAACATGCATGGCATCCCCTTTTACAGCACAAAAGTCTGTTTCTCGTACATGCAACTCAAGTGTCAGGCTCTTACTGTAGACATGTTAACTTACATAGCGATCATTGTCCTTTTGAATAGCATAGCAGTGTCCCATTTCACAGCACAATAGGCTCACACAAACAGACACACACACACACACACACACACACACACACACACAGAGTACACTAGTGTTCCATTGTATATCACAATATGTCTTCAGTTGAAACACACAGTTAATGTAAATGACCCACTAGGCTGAGGCTGATGCCATTTGGGTTCCTACTCACTCATACTCAAATGTATGCAGGCACACACACACACACACATATGCACACACACACACACCCCGGTTGTCTTGTCAGTTTCCATTGGCACAGCTGGTGAGGAGAGAGAGAGAGAGAGAGAGAGAGAGAGAGAGAGAGAGAGAGAGAGAGAGAGAGAGAGAGAGAGGCAGCAGTTGTGGATGTGTCTCTGTGATGGTCGTGATTCCATGAGTAGCTCCATCTCTCCCATCTCTCCCTTCCCTCCATCCCTCCCTCCCTCCACCCATCCATCCCGTTCTCCCACTCCCATCTGTCCCTACATCATGTATCCACCCCAACTCAGAGTAGAATCACACTTAGTGTCCCCACCAACATCCATCCATCCATCCATCCATCCACCCACACATCAATCCATTTCTCTGAACCACAGCCTACCTTCACCACGACCTTTCACACTCCTATTCATTCCTGGATCGTGACCTTTCAGTCATCCATCCATCTTTTTTCTTTTATCCATCCATCCAACCCATCACTCCACATTAACCCAGCAATGTGGAATGACGACCTTTTCATCATGCAAGTAAAGAGGAGATATCTACTCTGATTCCTTCCTCTTGTTATGAGATTTTGGATTCATGTAAAACCTTTCCTTTCTTTCACTCCTCCATCCATCCATCCATCCATCCATCCATCTTTCTAGGATCAATAGTAATCTCAAGTCTTACCAGCTGCATGCCACAGATGAAGGCAAGGGTACACCTGCCGCTACAACACCCCATGGTCTCCTGCTCCTCTCCAGCGGTCCACGTGGAGAACTCTCGGTAACTCCCAAAGCTCCACCCGGATCTCCAAATCCAAAAAACACCCCCGAGGGCCGGCTGGCTGGCTGGCTGGCTGGCAGCCCGGATAGAGGCGCTCACTGCTTGGCCTCAGAGGGAACACACAACCCCTATACTCTCCGGAGCTCGGGGGAATAACAGGCTAATAATTCATTCAAATGGGGGGCGCCGCTGACAGAAGAACACCCTGAAACGGGGTCCCCTGGATCTCCAAAAGCCCAGGGGTCAGCGCCCACAGATGGAGGCTGGGTCGAGGGGATGATTCAGTCGGGTCCACACAAATTATTCTTAGTGTAATCTGTATCCAAAGTGTCTGTGGTGGCAAAACCTCCCCAAGCCCCTGCAGCTCCAGGTAGGGTTGAGTTAAATACTGGAGTCTGGTTTAGTATCCTGATGAATTGGGCTGTGGTACATTTTTGCTCGGTCGTTAACACAAAAGCCAACTGACAATTAGTTTGGGGCTCGCGGGAATTAAAAAAATATATTTTAATAATGTGGGTCTCCAGAGAAAAAAGTTTGAAAACAACTCTCTTTCTACTTGCCTCTCCAAATTAAAACAATAAATCCTGCACTGAACTGAACTGAAAAAGGGGTTTCAGTGACACCTCGGTGCCGCTCGTCCAGGTCACCGATTACCGATTACAAAGTCCGGTCGACCATGACGTCGATTAGTTGGGTCATTATCAACGTTATAAGGCCCTATAGCCGCTGACACACACACGCAGACAAGGCTTGAAAAGCAGAAAGAGGGGATGAGATTAGATGGATGTTTCCCCCCAGATTAGGCTCTCCAGTTTACTAATCTGATTAAGCACTACTGAGATTTAGAAACAGTCTGGTTTGTCTTTTTGGCGGAGAAGCCAAGTGAAAGTGGCGGGGCCCCTCGCCTCCTTCTTTCACAGACGAGCTCCTCTCCTCTGTTCTCTTCTCATGGGAAGTAACGGGCGTGTAGCAACATCCTTTTGGGTTCATTTACACCGTCAACAAAAAAAAACACCACATTTATTATCCGAAACACAAGCGTTTAAAATCCGATGTTTTAGATTGCACACTGTTGCCGTTAGGTTGTCCAATTTTTTTTCCACTCAGAAAAGGGTTGTAAAAATGTTGCTCTGTGATATTATATGTCAATAGCCTCTGGAAGCTGGTTTCGGTGTCTCGGTAACAAGTCCTCCTCCTCCCGTACATCCTCCCATCACAGCCCCGGTTTCACAACACAACCTCCGTTTTGTCCGTCCGGTAGCCCGTTCTCGGTTAATTCAGTGCCGCTTTAGTAAAAACGGTTAAATCTCAATAAGGTAAAAAGAGAGAGAAAGGCATGTCCACAATTCGGATGGAGGGAAACAAGAGTTAAATTTCAGGTCGGTTAAAAACGCCGTTAAAAATGCGACAGTGTAACGTGTAAATTAGTTTATCGTCTCGGGGTTGTCTTCAAGACAGGGAGTGAAAAGGGGAGACAATAGGAACCGGGATAGACCGACGGACCGAGACAACCGAGAGGAGCGTCTCTCGCCTGCCATCTGTCAAGTCAACTACGATACAACAAAACATGACTTCCGGTCATTTTCTTCAAAATAAATGTCTAAACGAAGAACAACTTTTTAAATTACTACAAGTTGTCTGCAAGGATGCAGTGGAGGGTAGACCCACCTCAACTCAGTTTACTCACCTTTATAAGCTGAGATAAAGTGACTGGTATCAAATTGAGGTTATCTAAGGCCATGGCCCATTAAAGCAGTGGTTCTCAATCCAGTCCTCAAGGACCTCATATCCTGCAGGTTTTAGCTAATTAAGGTATAATGAAAACGTGAAGCCTCTAATTGGTTCAGGTGTGTCTGAGTAGAGCTGAAGCTAAAACCTGCAGGACATTGGGTACTTGAGGACTGGATTGAGAACCACTGCTTTAAAGAAAAAAAATACTTTCTTTATATTGGTGCCTGTCTTCCTTTTGATGATCACCAGCTGGAGGTCATAGTTTACTCAGCTTTTTTACCACGGTCTGGTGTGTTTTTTGTGTTTAAGTCATCAAAATTAAGCAGTTTCTCATTAGGATATATCGGGCTCCATAACAGGCCTATACTTTAACACTTTTTAGTATTTGTTTTGGATACATGTTTTGTTGTCCTGTACACCCAAATACCCTTTCATCCACGGTGAAACATTTTAAGCTTTTAGTTTGAAGACAAAGCGCCGTACTTCCGGTCTTTATCTAGCTACCTCTGGCTGACTTGATGCAGCTGATGTTCCGCTCGGCAGGGGAGCGGCGGGGCTCTTTTCACTGGCAGAGAGAGAGAGAGAGAGAGAGAGAGAGAGAGAAATGAAGCTTAGTTGGTCGGTGTGCAGCTGCTCAAGACCTTGGCCTTCAACCATTATTATAAATGAGATTAGTTCTCTCTCTCTCTCTCTCTCTCTCTCTCTCTCTCTCTGTCTCTCTCTCCCTCTCTCTCTCAGTGGGGAGTCAGGGCTGAGTTGAGGAGGATAATCATTTCTCTCTCTTTTTTTTTCTTCATTTAATTGAAGGGTGAAGGGTTTTGTGGTGACCTGGCATTAAGCCTAAATATAAAAAAAACAAAAACATTATTAACATTTCTATAGTCTAATAGCTATCCATGCAAGCAATCATTATGAGAGCCGGGTTAACACTTCAAACGGGGATGTCAAAATGTCAACATGACACTTCATTTAGTTCAATAGCACGATGTTGTTCCCACAGAAGCTAGAGTTCAGCGAACGCACCGCCTTAGCGCCAAACAATACAACAACATGCAGCAACGCATAAAGCCTTTTAAACAGTTTCTCCTAAATTAAAGGTGTCATATCCTGTGTGTGGAAGGTGCGGGGGGGTGGGGGCGGGGCAAGTGTCACGCATGCCACGCCTATAAAATGGCCAGCAGTTGAAACAGACACAGAGGTGGAGAGGCTATCGCTGGGCAGCTACACAACATAATGGCCTGCTTTCCCCTCACCATCAATCTCTGTCATAGTCTACCCCTCCCACACACACACACACACACACACACACAAAGAAACAGGCATGCTCGCACAAACAAATACACATGCAAAATTATGCATGAATGCACACACGCACACACACACACACACACACACACACACACACACACACGGTGACAGGGTTTAATTATGTTGCTAATCTTGAGTGACAGTGCCATGTATAATGCCTGATTCCCTGGGGCAACGTGTCATAGCATCCATCCATCCATCCATCCATCCATCCATCCATCCACAAATGTTTTTCTCCAGTTCTCCTTTTTCTTCACCATCCCTCCATCTCTCATTTTATCTGTCTATCGCCGCACCTCTTCTTTCTATCCTCTCCTCTTCCTTTTTAAGGAACATTCTGCCATTCCTATTCTCCCCATTCCTATTCCTATTCTCACTCTCCCATCCATCCATCCATCCATCCATCCATCCGTCTTTCAGTTTGCTGTCACCTCACCGAGATAGAGAGAGAGAGAGAGACAGACAGGTACTACTCAATACATGGGAATGAAGCTCAATTCATCTGGAGAGGAAAAAATGAGACACAGACACAATTGAAAAAAATGATAGACAGACAGAGAGAGAGAGAGAGAGAGGGGGAGACAGAGTGATGTGGGGGGGGAGAGAGACAGGAGAGAGAGAGGCAGTGGGAAGAAAAGAAGGGAGGGATCGAGAAAGAGAGAGAGAGGTCAAAGAGAAAGAGACAGAGAGAGAGACAGCTCCTTCCAAATAGTGAGATGGATAGTGAGTGTTTATTACTTTATCTGTCTGGACCAGATGTCACCAGATGTCTCCTGCTGCCTGCCCACCTCCACCACACACACACACACACACACACACACACACACACACACACACACACGAAGAAAACATACAGATTTTCTACCACTCTGCCATGCTATACCGTCTACCTTGTCCTATGTGTGACTAATCTGACTGGAAAATAGCCAATGTGAGTGTGGATTCTCAGTCACAGTGAAGCGCTGAAGACACATATCCTGGCAGAGTTATGATTTTTATGACAGAATTTAGAGATAGACACAATTTCAGAAGGAGAGAGACAGGGAGGAGGAGGAGGATGGGAGAGAGAAAATGAGAAAAGTGTGAAACAGAGGGGCGAGAAGGAGAGAGGAAAAAGAGAGGGAGAGACAGTAAAATAAGAAAGACGGGTGGGAAGATACATAGACAGCAATATGATATCTCCCCAACAGCAATTTAAGCCTGGTTGCCTTAAACTATATGGTCTCTCTCTCTCTCTCTCTCTCTCTCTCTCTCTCTCTCAGAAATAAGAAATAAGAAAGTCTTCCCAGGGAAGATTGTTGTTGTTGTTGTTGTTGTTGTTGTTGATGTAGTTCTGAACTGTCTAGACCAGTGGTCCTCAAATCCAGGCCTCGGGGTCCAGAGTACCGCTGGTTTTCTATTCTGCCAGGTAGTTTCCATTCTATCTGCCTGATCAGGGATTGATTAAGACCTGGGATGTCAGGTGATAGATACATTGATTTTTTAATTTTTTTTTACCTTACCTTATTTAAGTATCATCTCACTAAAAATGTGTATTAATTGTATTTGTATTAATGTGGATAAATGATGAAACAAAAGAGTTCTTGGTTGTCAGACGTCTGGACCTCTCTGTAGATGGATTTATATTTGGGATCTCTTTCATAAGAATGTGATTCAGACCGATAGCCTGACAATACGCTTCATTAATCCCACCCAGGAATAAATATGGAAAACCATATTGAATACAAAGGCAAATGTATTACCTCCCAGTAGTCTGCGATATTTAGCGAGTGCTTTTATCTGCACACATTATTAAACAGCACATGTTATATTTGGAATAGTGTTTATATGCATTTTCATCAGGAGTAATCCTTTACACATGAGTTAACTGAATATTTTGATTACCATGGAAACTAAGCTGACATTGATCATGGATAAGTAAACAGGATGAGGTATTTATATAGCTTAGTTTCCACGCTGATATTGGCAGGATATCCTGTTGGGATTTTTCATAATTGGGATATCAGCTTATCCAGATAATTCAGATTCAGAATCGGAATCGCTTTATTTTGGTAAGTACATTTGCTGCGCAAGGAATTTGACCCAGCAAAACGGTGCTGACACATTAGAAGGCAGTCACACAATACAGCTAGTAGGCACCTGTTGCAGCAGCTCTCACATTTAATATTTCTCTGGTATTTTGCTGGCTCCTCGGTTGTGGGATGCATTTGTGAGGGCAAGGAGGCGCAGCACAGGCGTCGTCTGGCGGGGGACCGTTCGCAGCTCCCCGTCAGGAAGTCGAAGGAGCTGGTAATGGATTTCTAACGGAGCATGAAGACACAGACACCTGCCACCATCCGGGGTGAGGAGGTGGAGATGGTACAGTCTCACACGTGTTTGGGGGATTCATATCGACAACAACCTGGACTGCTCTGACAACATGGATACAGGAGAGGACAGAATAGTCTGTTATTCTTAATCCTGAAGTCTGATACTTGGAGATATGGCTGACAAAAGGTTTTCTTTTAATCCTTGTAAAAGACGGAAAAAGTGTGTTTTGTCTAAACTATATCTGATAGGCAATAAACGCAATATTGGCGTTCAATCATTGCTATCATGGTATTATTCACTTTATAATGTAGGTGACATTTCAGGCAATGATAGAAACGTAAATATCTCCTTTGGTTTATCTCAGTCACAAGGTTATTGACACTGGTATCGATTCTCAAAGGTGCTGTCTATCCATAGAGGCCAACATCGTGCCTATAGACCTGATCATTGTGGAGATTTTCTTCATTTTGTTTAATGTGTGCAACAGATTATTCTTCGTATTCTAGGAATCTGTAGTGGCCGGTGTACTGCTCTTGGCTGTTGTGTGCCGGGGAGGCGACATTAAGGTGAGGGATGCAGGCAGGCTCAGTAAGCTGGTAAAAAAAAAGAAAAGAAAAAAGCTGTTATTCGGCTGAGCCTGGACCCCCTGGAGGCGGTGGCAGAGGGGGGATGAGGACCAAACTGAACATCCATCCATCTTGGATAATGCCTCCCATCCTCTCTACAACAAGCTGCTGCGGCTACAGAGCAGCTATTATCCTCCGGTTCACCCCCCCCAAGGTGTACCAAGGCGATGGTTCAAGCACTCATTCGTGCAGACTGCCACGCAAGTACTTGTAATTGTAGAAGGATGTGGAGTCTACATGAGCATGCCAAATTATATTAAACTGTAAATGAGCACCAGAGCTCCCATAGACACAAGGGCCTATTCAACACAACTCACTATGTAAGAACCGTAAAGTGTTCTCTCTCTCATACACGCTCTTTGGTGTCGAGGACGACTCAGGACTTAAAGACTCGATTCACTTTTTCTATTCAAAGCTCCCACGAAATGACATGGCTATTTCACAGAGGCCTGTCACTGTCGTCCGTGGAGCAATCTCACAGCACCAAGGTGAGATAAAAGCCTGGTAACTCCAAAAACTTTTCAGGAAAATATTTTTATTTTCATTTTGATACCCTTAAACCAGTGGTCCTCAATCCAGTCCCCAAGGCCCCCCTGTCCTGAGGGTTTAGCTGCAGCCTTACTCAGCCACACCTGAACCAGTTTGAGGCTTCAGGTTTTCATGATACCGGTTTAATTGGTTCAGGTGTGGCTGAGTAATGCTGGAGTTAAAACCTCCAGGACAGGGGGTCCTTGAGGACTGGATTGAGAACCACTTTCACAAGCGTCACAAGGTTTTCATACAAAGCAGCGGCAATGACAGTAAAGGTGACTACATAATGCATGAAAAATACTATTGTGTTCTTGGGTACATGTAGTTTTGATCCAGTAATGCCAAAAGGAATGAATACTACTATTGTGTGCAGCGGTGAAAACACAGCCTCCCATGCCGTTTACCGGCAGGGAAGGATATGAGCTATCATTTCACCCGGTGTTTTTCTGCTCAAAACACAGCCTTCATGACTAATTGGTTGTTAAACAATTTGAGAACAATCAGCAGCAATCGGTGCCCAGGCCACTCATTGGCCGGTGTGACACAGTCGATCGATCTCTGTCAAATGACTGTGATTGGTTGATTTCACAAGTGGGTGCTCCAGTCAGAAAAACATCGGCCTCCTCACTGAGTAGACAACAGAACAGCCTCCCAGACTGGTTTGTGAAATACTCTGGTTAGGAGCAAGGTTTTCTGTTTGTTTACAATATTTCATTTTGTTCACGCTGTTTTCTTACATCCCTTTAAATAAAACCAACCCGTGAGAAAAATGGAGACTTGAATCTAGTCGGTGCTGGAAGAGTTGCTTTCAAAATGTAACCCATTTAAGATGTCTGTGCTTGAAACAATCCATTGAAGTACTCAGTAATATAATGTAATCCCACTGCATGCCATCTGTTACCACCAATGCTACCTAACAAGCTAACAGTAATTTCCCTTTTTTTTAGGAATCAATGTTTAACAAAAAAATCTCAGATCAACAGATGAAGTCCACTAACCTACTCGCCTTCAACATTTTATTCAATTTACTTTGTACTGCAAGCACGTGAAAATGCCTTTGCAACAACAAACCCAGCAGCGTCAAGCTAAATCAGAGCTACTTTCCTTTAGCGACCCATTTTAATCTCCTCACGACCCAAATTTGGGTGCTGAGCAAGTATTTGATAAAACATGGGTCTGTATAATGCTTCTAGCGGGTTACCATGCAGAAAACACAGACAGCCACAGTGTAGAAATATACATAGGTGTGTGTGTGTGTGTGTTTTCCCACAGTTGTGAATACATATTTAAGTGTGTGTGTGTGTATGCCCGGAGGCAGAACTGTAAGTGCTATTAGGTCTGAATACTGCAACAAACAGAAGCTCACAAGGGCTTAGTACAGAAGTCTAAATGGATAATGTATATCACAACACGCTTTACGTTCTGTTAACTGAAACCAGGACCTGGGTCAGTTTCTTTTCTCTGAAGTCAATTCTGCAGTAACTTCTTCAATAAATTCTGCACTAGCTGTAATGTATTTTCTAACATTCATTCTCTCTCCTTTCTCAGTAGCTCGAATAGGACGGCTTCCTCTCTCTCTTCCACATTTCCTCCACTAAGGAATCGTCTCTCACTTTCTCTGTCTCATCTTTCCTGCTTTTCTGGTTTATTAGAGAGTACTGATCTTTAAAGCAGAAATCCCTATGATGCTGTGTATCTACTAAATTGTCCCTAGATGGATTTAGTAGTTAGTTCCATGAATCAGAGGCTAATTTCCCATTTATCAGCGTTCAGGTTGAGGAAATAGTTCCATCCTTATATTCTGGTGTGTGTGTGTGTGTGTGTGTTAGTGCATGCATGTGTGCATACATGTGTTTGTGGAAGCACATACATGCACGCTTGTGTATCTACTAGGTGTGTACAAGCATACACTATATGGCCAAAAGTCAGTGGACACCTGACCATCACACCTATATGAGCTTGCTGGACATCCCATTCTAAAACCATGAGCATTAATATGGAGTTGGACTCCCCCCCCCACTCTTCTGGAAGGCTTTCCACGAGCTGTTGGAGTGTCTGTGGGAATTTGTGTCCATTCAGCCAAAAGAGCATTAGTGAGGTCAGGCAGTGATGTTGGACGAGAAGGCCTGGCTCGCAATCGGCGTTCTGATTCCTCCCAAAGGTTCAGTGGGGTTGAGGTCAGGGCTCTGTGCAGGCCAGTCGAGTTCCTCCACACCAAACTGGTCTAACCATGTCTTTATGGACCTCGCTTTGTACACAGGGGCACAGTCCTGCTGGAACAGCAAAGGGCCTTCCCCAAACTGTTGCCACAAAGTTGTAAGAGCCCAATTGGCTAAAATGTCTTGGTATCCTGTAGCATTAAGATTACCCTTCACTGGAACTAAGGGGCCAAGCCCAAACCCTGAGGAACACCTGAATTCAATAACTAGTAGGGGTGTCCACTGACTTTTGGCCATACAGTGTACATGCGTGTGGTTTAATTTTGTGGTATCGATACTTCTGTGAGTGACTCTTTCAAATGGTGGACGTCGTGGAACAAGACGCTGTGAGCATGTCTGTGTGAAGGCGCCCAGACCGGGTCTGAGCTGTGAAGTGCTGCGAGGCTCAGTGAGATATGTGCTTACTCTAATTAAGACTGAGTAAACTGGGACACAGCATTTCCAAACTTAGCCAAATGGGACAGAGCATTTACAACCTCAGCCTTTAATGATCCAATGAAGGAGATCAGAAAGAGAGCGAGAAGAAAAGAGAGGTACAGAATGCAGAGAGAGAGAGAGAGAGAGAGAGAGAGAGAGAGAGAGAGAGAGAGAGGAGTGATTGGAACAAAGAAGAGAGAGAGAGAGAGAGAGAGAGGAGAGATTGGAACAAAGAAGAGAGAGAGGCAGAAAGAGAGAGGGCAATACAATGAGATGAGAAAGATAGAGTGGGGAGAGATTGGGCAGCGATGGACTGGGAGAATGGAACGAAGTGACCGAGAGCCTGGGGAAGGTGAAGAGAACGAAAGACAGGCAGAGTGAGAAAGATGAACAGGAAGACGAGGAGAAAAGAGATAGAGTGAGAAGGATATTGACCGGTTAAAAATGCATGAGGTGTCTGGTGTGCAGCTCCACATTTCTAATGACCAGATCATCTCTAACTGTTTTTACTTCAGCGTACTGTACCGAGTCAGCCAGTCAGTCAGTCAGCCAGTCAGTCAGTCAGTCAGTCAGTAACAGAGATGGTGGTAAGGCATTACTAGTAATATTATTACTTTCCTTAGTGATGATGTAACACATACCTATTTACATTTCAGTAATAATATTACAGTTACCAATCAGAACAGAAGTAAAAAGAACAGAACAGAAGAATTGAATTGAATTTAGTAAAACATGACAAGTGTATTGTTACAAGGAGAAGTGGAGCTGGTAATAATTAGCTTAGCATGTTTGTAACCGTTCTGGTTAATATCCAGTCAGTCGGTCTGTAGTCTTTCTTCTAGTCAGTCGGTCTGTAGTCGTTCTCCCCTGGTTAATATCCAGTCAGTCGGTCTGTAGTCGTTCTGGTTAATATCCCAGTGAGTCCGGTCTGTAGTCTTTCTCCCCTGGTTAATATCCAGTCAGTCGGTCTGTAGTCATTATTTCCCCTGGTTAATATCCAGTCAGTCGGTCTTTAGTCGTTCTTTCCCCTGGTTAATATCCAGTCAGTCGGTCTGTAGTCGTTCTTTCCCCTGGTTAATATCCAGTCAGTCGGTCTGTAGCCGTTCTCCCCTGGTTAATATCCAGTCAGTCGGTCTGTAGTCGTTCTTTCCCCTGGTTAATATCCAGTCAGTCGGTCTGTAGTCGTTCTTTCCCCTGGTTAATATCCAGTCAGTCGGTCTGTAGCCGTTCTCCCCTGGTTAATATCCAGTCAGTCGGTCTGTAGTCGTTCTTTCCCCTGGTTAATATCCAGTCAGTCGGTCTGTAGCCGTTCTCCCCTGGTTAATATCCAGTCAGTCGGTCTGTAGCCGTTCTCCCCTGGTTAATATCCAGTCAGTCGGTCTGTAGCCGTTCTTTCCCCTGGTTAATATCCAGTCAGTCGGTCTGTAGCCGTTCTCCCCTGGTTAATATCCAGTCAGTCGGTCTGTAGCCGTTCTTTCCCCTGGTTAATATCCAGTCAGTCGGTCTGTAGCCGTTCTCCCCTGGTTAATATCCAGTCAGTCGGTCTGTAGTCGTTCTGGTTAATATCCAGTCAGTCGGTCTGTAGTCGTTCTGGTTAATATCCAGTCAGTCGGTCTGTAGTCTTTCTCCCCTGGTTAATATCCAGTCAGTCGGTCTGTAGTCGTTCTTTCCCCTGGTTAATATCCAGTCAGTCGGTCTGTAGTCGTTCTTTCCCCTGGTTATATTACATTACATTACATTACAGTCATTTAGCAGACGCTTTTATCCAAAGCGACTTACAATAAGTGCATTCAACATAGGTAGGCAAGAAAACTACTAGTCACCAGAAATCGTAAGTGCATTTCCTTCCTAAACAAGCAACTAAGAGCATAACTAGTGTTAAGTTAAGAGTGCAATAAGTTAGCAACCTACTTTATCTTAAACAAATGAGACAAATAAGAGAATCAAATAAACAAGAGCTAAGACAAATAAGTGAACCAAATAAACAAGAGCTAAGACAAATAAGTGTATCAAATAAACAAGAGCCAATAAACAAGAGCTCAGACACATAATTGACGACAAATAGGCATGGCTAAGAGGAAGGGTCAGGGTAGTGTTTCCTGAAGAGGTGGGTTTTCAGCCTGCGGCGAAAGATGGGCAGCGACTCTGCTGTCCTGACATCAGTGGGGAGTTCATTCCACCACTGCGGGGCCAGGACAGAGAAGAGCCGTGACCGTGTAGATCGACCGCAGGGACCTCTTAGTGATGGGGCAACCAGTCGCCTCGAGGCAGCAGAGCGAAGTGGTCAGGCGGGGGTGTAAGGCTTGACCATAGCCTGGAGGTAAGAAGGAACTGTTCCTTTCACTGCCCTATAGGCTAGCACCAGGGTCTTGAACTGGATGCGAGCTGCTACAGGGAGCCAGTGTAGAGAACGGAGAAGGGTAGTTGTATGGGAGAACTTGGTTGAACACCAGACGAGCTGCAGCTTTCTGAACAAGCTCCAGAGGTCTGATGGCAAACGCCGGGGCACCAGCAAGGAGGGAGTTGCAGTAGTCCAGGCGGGAGATGACAAGAGCCTGGATGAGCACCTGCGCTGCTTTGTCAGTGAGGAAGGGGCGAATCCTCCTGATGTTGTAGAGGAGGAATCTGCAGGAGCATGTCACTGATGCGATGTTTGCCGAGAACGACAGTTGGTCGTCCAGGGTCACACCCAGATTCCTCGCAGTCCAAGTTGACGTCACCACAGCATTATCAATGGTGATGGCCAGGTCTCGGTGCGGACAGCCCTTCCCCAGGAGGAACACCAGCTCAGTCTTGTCCAGGTTGAGCTTCAGGTGGTGCATCGACATCCACTCCGAGATGTCTGCCAGACATGCAGCAATGCGTGCCTCCACTTGTGTGTCAGAGGGGGGAAATGACAGGATCAGCTGGGTGTCATCTGCATAGCAGTGGTAGGAAAAGTCGTGTGAATGGATAACAGAACCAAGAGAGGGAAAAGAGGAGAGGACCTATAACCGAGCCTTGCGGAACCCCAGTAGTGAGCCTGCGTGGGTCTGACACAGACCCTCTCAGCGTCACCTGGTAGGAGCGATCCGTTAGGTAGGATGCAAACATGGAGAGTGCAGAGCCTGAGACACCCATCCCCTCAAGGGTGGAGAGAAGGATCTGGTGGTTCACTGTGTCAAACGCTGCAGACAGGTCCAGGAGTATCAGGACAGAGGAGAGAGAGTTCGCTCTCCTATCCAGTCAGTCGGTCTGTAGTCGTTCTTTCCCCTGGTTAATATCCAGTCAGTCGGTCTGTAGCTGTTCTCCCCTGGTTAATATCCAGTCAGTCGGTCTGTAGCTGTTCTCCCCTGGTTAATATCCAGTCAGTCGGTCTGTAGTCTTTCTTCCAGTCAGTCGGTCTGTAGCCGTTCTGGTTAATATCCAGTCAGTCGGTCTGTAGTCTTTCTTCCAGTCAGTCGGTCTGTAGCGTCTAAGTGTTACTCCCTGAGCTCTAATTGTTATTCCTGACGGTGTGACTTTCATTTTCTCTACCTCCCTCCTCTCTGCCTCCTCTCCATCTGTCTGGCCTACCTCTGCCAATGCCGTGTTCGAATGTGTGTCATGTGTGTGTGTGTGTGTGTGTGTGTCTGCATGTGTGTGTGTGTACTATATAATTACCAGTTTCCAGGTCTGTGAGCTTGTATCAACATGCAGGGAGGTTTGGCTACCGTGGTACAAGCACCAGAATGACGGAAAGGAACCGCACACATGGCAGATTACAGCAGGGATGAGAGGGTTTTTCCTGGCCGAGCCACAAAGTCAAAACCTGCTCTGGACTCGCACACACACACACACACACACACACACACACACACACACACACACACACCCGGGCCATCCAGCCACTTGTCGGGGACGGCTACCTGGCCGGCGTCGCTACCAGCCTCTCTTCAAGCCCGTTCAGATTACAAAATTGTTGACTCTTCACATTCTGGCAGCCGAGACAGCCAAATGTGCGCATGCTGGAAAAGCTGAATGTGCGCCGAGAAGTGAAAAACATCTCGACAGGCTGGCAAATGTATAAAATAGATGTTCAGATTCGGTTTACCGGCAGTCAGAAAATGTGTTTCTTGGATTGGGAAGAATGCGTGGGGTTGTTGTGTTACATAACCTCTAGTTCACTTACACTTCAAATGGTATGTCTTCCCCTGCGGGTATCCAGTATGTCAATAAATCCATAATAATAAAAAAATAATAACTAATTTTCTCCTCTATTCTATTCTATTCTATTCTATTCTATTGTGACTAATTACGACAGGCCCATTGGCTTTAGCAGAATCAATGCTAACACACATCAGCTCCAAGTGGTTGACATAATTATCTGAAACAGCAAATCATTTTCCTAGCCAGCACACTTGGCCAACAAACACTGTGCGTGTGTGTGTGCGTGTGTGTGTGTGTGTGTGTGTGTGTGTGTGTGTGTGTGTGTGTGTGTGTGTAATATTCCATCAGTAGTATAGCTGTGGGTTGGTTAACATTTGCATAATGAAGTCAATAACACTGAGAGGGACGTTATTACTAATTTAATAAGAGGAGGTGTGTGTGGGGGTGGGGAGGTGGGGTGGGCGGGTGGAGGTGAAGGAGAGAGAAAGAAAGGGGAGATGGAGTTGGGGGGGAGAGACAGACAGAGGGCATAGAAAGATAGAGGGATAGAGGGAGACAGGAAGACGAGAGAGAGGAGAGGAGAAAGGGAGGAGGGGTAAAGGTGGGAGGAAGATAGAGAGTGAGAGGCAAAGAGGGAGGTGGGGGGGCAGAGAGGGATGCAAAGGGAGAAAGAGAGAGAGAGAGAGAGAGAGAGAGAGAGGTGGGCGTGAGGAAGGAAGGACAAGGCAGGAGAAGGGGGAGAAAGGGAGGGCGTGCACGAGGGAGAAAGAGAGAGAGCACGTGGGTGTGTGAGGGAGCGGGAGATGGAGAGAGGCAGGGGAAGAGCGAGGTGTCTAGTTGATGGGTGAGCGTTGTGTTCTTCACTTCTGTTTCCTCGCCGTCCTCTGTCCTCTGGATGAACGCCGAGAGAAGCCAGCAGCCCCAGAGAGGCAGGATTACTATCAGGACAAGCAGCGCTCATGGCCCCGTGGCCCCCAGACCACCAGGGGCCCCGAAACAAAATTGCAACATGCTTTGTTGTGTTTTGTTTTGAGGCAGCACGGTGTATTGTAAGTGCTGTCCTCCTCCCCCTCACCTGGGCAAGGTCACGCCTCAACACTCATCTTGATGAGCTGACTGATGAAATCCTGCTATGAAGAAAAGACACCAAACTGACTGACAGTACGCAGGCCACGCCCCTTAGATGGTGCCGACGTGGTAAAGCAATGCCGACGATGCCGATCCACCATTGTTGTTGTTGCTGTGACTTCCCTGCGCTGTGGCCGCTAGCCTCACCTTGGTAACCATACGACATACCCACAGCAAATGGTGCACACCCCAACACATCATGAAACATGAGAAGCCAATTTGAGGCAAATGGGGATTTTGGCATGTTGTGT
Source organism: Hoplostethus atlanticus (assembly GCA_034670405.1). Lineage (NCBI taxonomy): Eukaryota > Metazoa > Chordata > Actinopteri > Trachichthyiformes > Trachichthyidae > Hoplostethus > Hoplostethus atlanticus. The sequence goes on from JAXDDX010000033.1 coordinate 1,005,678, forward strand.
ACATGCCAGGGTCACAGATATGTCTTGATTTATTGTTGCTTTAATGTGAAAGTTGCATATTACAGCTTTAACTGTACATTTGCACTACTAACAAGTCTGAAAAGGTGGGTAACTGACTGAGCGGGTACTTGGCAGGGCAGGTACTCAACGTATGGCCCCAAACAGGATAATTCACCGTAATCCAGGCATGCTCAGATCCACAGTAGAACAATATCTTTGGGTTTGAAATTGCACTACATAAGGGTTTCCTGTCTAATCTTGCATTCTTCTGGGTAAAATACAGTATAAAACAGGTCATCTCATAAATGAAAGTCTTCTGTTCTTCTCCCCCACAACCATCTTTCAGTGGGAACTTCATATTGCAATGTAGATGAGGCGAAACACACTGGCTATAACTCATCGTCCCATCTCTTACACTCTTGATTGTATATGTCAGCAGGGTGAAGACTATAAAACCTTATCAAGCTCACCATTACCAGGCCAGAATAAAGGGGTGTTTCTCTGTCTCTAATCGTCCGTTTGATTTACAGATGGGAGGAGAAATTATTCAGGATCCATCCATGTATCTCTCTGTCTCTCTCTCTCTCTCTCACACACACACACACACACACACACACACACACACACACGTGCACACTCACTGTAGGGCAGTGATGAGGTTGTTCCTGCTGATTGCTGTTAGTTTCATCAGAAACTCTCCTTTGTGTGTGTGTGTGTGTGTGTGTGTGTGTGTGTGTGTGTGTGTGTGTGTGTGTGTGTGTGCGTGTGTGTGTGTGTGTGTGTGCTTTATTCATGACAACTATCTGAAAAACAAAATGAAATGATGGATAAATAAATAAAAGATACAGTCAACTGTTTGATTGACTAACACAAGACGGTTTTCATTTTCACACCGTATGTCAGTCAGTCAGTCAGTCAGTCAGTCAGTCAGTCCGTCTGTCAGTCCGTCTGCCAGTAAGGTAGTCAGCGAATCAGACAACCTGTCAGTTTGTCCCTTCTGTCCGCCTGTCCATCTAAAGGGCCGATGCTGTTTTATTTAAACACTCAAATTCAAACGGCATCTTGGTCCCTTGACAGGACTGAAGTTTAAATCATTTCTGTTCATCGTTGATTATGTAGGCAAATATCTGGGATGATTACTGTTATTACATTTTCTTGTGCACATGGCCTCGCAGAGAATAGGAACTGTATGTGTGTGTGTGTGTGTGTGTGTGTGTGTGTGTGTGTGTTGTGCCGCTCACCCCCCCTCTGTACGCCCTACATATAAAGCAGTCCAGTGCTAACACCAGCTGCCGCCTGTATCTCTAATTATAGCCTCTTACCTCCCAGGCTCCCAGGGCAAGGCTGGGGGTCAGGTTACTCCGTCCCACAGCCTACTCACAGAGATACACACCCCGTTTAAACTGGGCGTCGAAAAACAGCTTCTGTCGGGGCGTCAAAACATTCACACAGGCTCGGACTAGATATTTATTTTCCTTTGCTTCGACCCGGCCCATAGTTTAAGATATCCTATAAATACTATTGAATAAATACTACTACAATGCTGTGTTTTAACGTCAGAAGCAGCGTAGTAAACCAAAATGGTGATAATCTTGGAGTTTTTGGATACAAATTCAATATATGATGGTTTTTTCCAAGGGATTTTCTTATCTATGAGGAATTTCCCTTTGCACGGTTTGTATTATCAACCTATTTTAACTGCAAAAGTAAAAGGATGCAGAACTCTCAGCAATTTTCCCTTCAAGTCAATCCCTGAAACCGTTTTCACGTCAGTTTCGGCGGCACAGCGTAGGCGAGGCCGGAGATAGCGGCGATAGCCAGAGTAGCAGGCCTCTCGGGGCGTATAAGCACTGATATAGGGTCAGTAGCCGGCTCTCTCCGGTTGTCTCCATCATTTTAACATGACTGATAACGCTGACCGCAGATAAGCTCTGCTATTCTGAGAAGGTCTGAGTTGCCTGACACACTGGGAGGGGGGAGATTTTTAGATGTTTGCTTCCTTACCTTCTTTCTCCCCTGTTCTTCCCCATTTCCTATCTCCTCCCACTCTTTCTCTGTCATTCTCTCCATCCCATCCATCTCATTCTTTCTCTCCCTCCACCTGCTTTCCCCCACTCCACTCTTTCTCCCTTCCCTCCCTCCCTCCTCTAATGTTCCTCCCTCTCTCTCCCTCTCTTTTTTCTCTCTATTTTGGACACTCGGCGGGGGCAGGGTGACTCTGAATGGGTTCGTCCCCTCTCCCTGCTTCTGTCTGTCCTGTCTGTACCTCTTTCCCCGTCTCAATCCCCTGGGAACCCAACCTCTCAAACTTTTTTTTTCTCTTGGAAACAAACTGAAATGTAGAAAAAGACCTCCAAAATCAACAAGAAGAAGAATAGAAACTGAAGAATTGTAAACTGGAGTTCCTTTCATACTCCTCTGTAGGGAAGGTCTCGTTTTATTTTTAGACCTGAGGTGATCCAGGCTAACAGTGTAATTTTTTTCCTGCTGGATTTGAACATTGCCTCCATTGTCTTTTCTCACAATCGACCAGGGCCAAAAAGGATTTAACACGGGAGTCACATGCTTGTTTCTATGGTAACATTGTGTTTCCTGAGCCTCTGAAGGACTGAAGGTTTTAAGTGAATACCCAACAAACTCGTAGTCCAAGGTACAGTAAAAATCCACTTCACTCAAAGCAGAACTTTATTGATCCAATATGGGGACAATTAAATGCTCCTGGACATTCCTGACTGCTGTCTGTCTATAAACAGTTTTATAAACTTTTATTATTCTCATTTAACTGAGATATTTACCAAGATTTATCTGCCTATACGATTATACAACACACATTTATAAGGTGGGGAAAAGAAATTGCCATAATGTGTTTGTCCCATCAGAATACAGTGATGTTGAAACTGTGGTGGATATTTCTCCTCTTGGCTTTTGGGGTGTAACTGAAATCTACGGCATATAGTTATTGTGTTAGGAAACTATGTTTTATTTGACACCTTTAGTTTATAGATCCCTGTTTTGGCTGGGTAATTAGTCCTATTGTAGACACGCCCACTCACAGATGCTTGTCCTGCAGCAGTTGTAAATCTGCATGGGATAGATGCATCTTGGTTACACGTACAGAGCTTGTTTTGAGAAAAGTGGATAGACTGACGCATCGGTACATTTGTGTGTGTGGAAGGATTTAACTGAACATCCCTGGCAATTAAAAACCAACAACATAATATTTCACTACAGCCAGAAATATCTAGGATGCCAGCCTCAAGGTGAACACAGATAAGATAAATTAAACAGGTTTTGTCTTTTTTTTTTTTTAAATGATCAACTGCTATTTAACCTGTGTGTGCTCATAAATTAAAGAGCCACCGGGTAACATGCTGAAATCTAGCTAGCACTAATAGACAGATAAACTCTTGTTTTACCTATCTAAATGTACAAGCTATAGATAGATAGATAGATAGATAGATAGATAGATAGATACCGACAGAATATACCGACTTATTGGCAAATAGGTTCTTTGATTAACTTATTATTGTTTGACGAGAAGATTGATAGTACCCTGTGTGTTCAGCATGTAGTTCACTTCTGTGCTTTTAAGTTAATGGCAGGTTCTCGACCCATTCACTCAATATATGATGTGTCCGTAGGCGTTAGCATGCACCATAATGAACAAAACAAATACTGGCTGCACAGAGGCGAAGCTCCTACCAATCTACCAAAGAGCTTATTTGGCAGAAAGTTGGTGAATGCATTTAATGATTCATGTTCTCAAGGGTGTCATTGTCCCCTTTTGTTCCCCCTCAAATGATCATTAGTAGCCTACACACCACATCATGCTAAGTCTGTGCAATCATTTGGTGTGGAGGAAGTAGCAGCAGCAGTTGGTGTCCTTGAAAGGCTGGATGGTGACAACAGGTGGGCTGGGTCATCTGTTTTTGAATACAGGACACACACACACACAAACATGGCAGTTAGTGAAAATGCCATTTTGCATCCCTCACTGAATTAAAATGGAATGCAAAAGTGTCTGCCTCAAAATGGCTGCAGATAGGAGTTGGGACTCACACTATGACAGAAACGACAGGAAATGGTCTATATGTGACAATGACATTTACATGGTTTGGATGGTTGGATGGAAACTTGGAGTGGAGGGCGATTGTGAATCCCGCTGTGTTCCCAGCTGAGCTTGGCTGCTGCGTGTGTCTATTTTAGCTACTGAACATTTACTCTCTCTTCCAACCTTCAGTCTTTGTAACACTGTGACCATTTTAGCTGCTGTAGATCAATGCGTTGCGGTTGTCAGGGCTCTGTTAGATCAATGGTCAGCTTTCTTACATCACATGCACACACACACACACACACAGGGGGCACAGGCAGAGTTATGTTCGATCGATCATGTAATTTGTTAAATTAATGCAGCACAGAAAGGTCAGTCTGAGACCAACTATGGAATCAAAACACACCAATTCCTCAACAAATTACATCCAACCTGACTCATGGATGGATGGATGGATGGATGGATGGATGGATAGATAGATAGATAGATAGATAGATAGATAGATAGATAGATAGATAGATAGATAGATAGATAGATAGATAGATAGATAGATAGATAGATAGACTGTGCAATTTATCCTGAAATGGTATAGTCAGTGTTTCACTTCAGAAAGTTCAGAGGAATCGACTCCTGAATATAAGCTAAAAAGTGCTGTAAACCTACTTAAGTCATTGGGTTTTACTCACGCATACAACTGAGTGTCATCAGCATAGCAGCGGAAGACAATGCCATGCCAACAGATTAGGTTGCCAAGTGGAAGCATGTATAGTGAGAATAAAACCGGGCCTACAATTTAGCCTTGAGATACATCTAACAAAAGAGTCAGAGGAAACATGGTCACCGATCGAAACACACAATTTTCTATTTGACAGGTAATCTGAGAACCATTCCAGGACAGCCCCAGAAATGCCAGTCCACTGCCTATGTCCACACTGCACTTAGATCGAGCAACACCAGCACTGAGCGCTCACCTGCATCTGCATTCATCAGGACATCATTAATAACCTTGAGAAGGGCATGCTTCTTACAAGTCTAACAGTCAGTGTCATTTTAAATCAAATCTCCAGAGCAGTATAACTATCACTTTTCATTTAGAGCTGTGTCAAAGACGCGCAGAGAAAGAGAAGGGGAAAAAAACATTTCAATCATCCATCACAGCATGCCACATAATGCACAAATACAATCGCAGGCACATAATACAGGCACATAATCATGTTATGATACACAGCAAGAAAGTTACAAAATATGAATCCATCTGACTACATAAAAATAAAGAAAATATTCTTAAAATATTAGAGAGAAGTAATTTGTTTTTGTAGAATAGAGTTTTTTAAAGCGAGCTGGAATTTAATCTCCTCTCATTTCCTTGTGTTATCCTCTCTCTCTTTCTCTCACTCATTCGCTCGCCCCTTCTTTCTCTCCTCTCTCATTCGTTCTCTCCCCTTCTCTCTTTCTCTCCTCTCTCCCTTGTTCCCCTCCCACCCTTCTCCTTCTACCTCTCCTTCTCCTCCTCACCGCCTCACTCACATAAAAACCCACCAAACACATTTGAATCATTCACTTATGTGTACAGGTGGATAAACAGCAGCCCAGGACATAAATCATAAGGCAACATGGATTCATCATGGGATATACAGCATTGTCACAGTTGTCTGTTGCACATACTGCTGTATATCAAGCACACAAAAGACATTTCAGACTAAATGAAGGTTAAAATCCATATAGGACAACTGCCAGTGCCAGACTTGCTAACAATGAACAGCAACTTGACAACTGTGCAGCCTTGTTCTTTGACACCCCTGCCAGCTGCAGGGTCCTCATATATTCAGTGACACAATCACATTATGAAGCACAATACACAAAAACACTAATAGAAACAAGCAAACAGCAGGGATCCCCAGCACACCAAACGTGTTCACGTCCTCGGCTCACTCATCTCCTTGACTAAATGTGATCCATTGATCGTGTAATAGTGGGAACACAGTTGTCAGTATCGCGCTCCACACACACGGCGTTGTGGGATGTAACACTGTATTGTACTTAGATGTGGTGCCAGAGGACCTCAAGGCAAAGTGGAGCTCAAGAAAGCAGACTTCCTGCCCCACCATAGTCCCATGAAGGGGTTTTGTTTGGTTCTTGTAGTTTGGATTTTTGGCATCAGATTTTGTTTTAAAGGCTGGTGTTTCCACATGTCCCAAATAGTCTAGAAATCTTCCACTAGACCCAAACAACTCATAATTGATGTAAACGATTGCACTGAAAATCTACAGAGAAACTGCACCCCAGATCTTCTTATTGATCATATTTTCTCGAGCAGGAATAAATTGCATGTCCCTCCTAAGTCTTCTGGTAGATTTGTATTTGATCTAGAAAACTAAGAAAATATTTTCTGTTCCAGCAAAAAGTCCTGTGATCTACAGTATATTATTGCATATTGGCCAAGAGGGGGAACACTGCCTTGGCTTCAATGTGCATTAGAGAGGTGCTTGGGAAGTTGGGTTTCTGATCCAAAGGCAAATCCAAGGCACTCTTAAGAGAAGTCTCTCACCTATAATATTCCATGTTTGAACATCAGGGCCAAGCAAATGTTTAATTCAAAGTTACAAGGGCATGTTCTCCAAAAAAATGTTTTACCATGTACATCCCAAAACTGTAAGCCTGCTGCTAAAAATCACAAGCTTACCAAGTGATTTTATTGACACTTACTAAAACTAAAACTTGCTTCAAGATATTTTGTGACATTGTCTCACTGTGCTGACAGATCATTTTGCTGGTTCTAGTTTAAAATTTTTCATGATGAAACCTTTTTTTATCCTTGCAATTTTATTTTCCATGCAGTCTAAAAATGATTTCATTTTGAGAGTATAGATTTGTCTTGAGAGTGATGTTATCCAAACATTGAACTTTCTCCATTTTTCCTCCAAAGTTCTCTCTCTTTCTTGCTCCTCTCCCCTTCTTCCTCTTTTTCCTCATTGTGTTTCTCTCTATTTTTCTCTCCTCTTCTCTTCCTCCTTCTATCTCTGCCTCTCTCGTCCTAACCTGTTCTCTTTCCTTCTCCTTACTTTTCTATCCCTCCCTCTGTCTTTAGACCTCTCTGTCCTCTCTCTTCCTTTGCTTGAACCCCCCACAGCTCTCTCCACCAATGAGTAGCCAGACCTGTAGCGGGGAGGCGGGCCCTCCATCTCCACGACCCAATCAGAGGACTCTGTTGGAAGACCTTGTAGTGACCTTTAATTCGCCAATGGCCTGGCTGTTGGTAGTGGCTCTGATCCTCACATGGTCAGGAGTGGCCATCGTCCTCTTTGACCTGCTTGACTACAAGACTCTAGCAGGTAGCTATTGTAGAATCAGTGTATTTACTATTACTATTACTATTACTATTTTATTTGTAATGGTTTTTTTTAAATAATTTTTATTATTTTATTTTATTTTATTTTTTTATTTTATTCTTTTTTGCAATATAAATCATGTTATTAAAGCAGTCTTGTTAACTATTTAATTCCCCAGTTCTACAATGGCTATAATTCCTTCATAATGTGATTATAATGTGCTTATGATGCCTTATAATACCTTATGAACAACACTTCAAGTCAAGTGTTGCTCCATTTTTCACATTTCATTCAGACATCCATATTTCATGCGAGCGTTTTTTCAACACCCTGTCAGACATTTTTGAAGCAGACTTCAAAAGTGGACTTTCTCTTGCCAAGGTCCATCGTTTTCAACACATCCACGTCAAGTTGGGACACACACACTCACACACACCACCTCATGTAGCTTTTCAACACATGTTAATCGAGGCACAAGTTGTGTCAACATATTTCTTGACTCAACATGTGCTAAAGCAAGTGTTGTCCCTCACTGGACAGATAGATGAATTGAAAATGACACATCCTGTTAAGCGTAGAGGCCATGCTTTTCCTCAAGCAGTTACATTTCCTCATAGCCTCTAACAGTCTTCCAGTTGAAGGCTTATGTACCAGTGTAGAAATGCAGCTGTGTACATATGCACCGAGGTCCATCCACTCCAATTCATTTTAACTTCAATGTCACACCCATAGACACAAATCTATTTTCTACTCAGAGTGTGAATGGATAGAAAGGGCACTTCCTGGTTTATCGTGGTAAAGAATATCAGTATTGTTGTTGTGGAAATGAGCATTGTTTCACATGTGTGCAGTGAGACTCAGTGTTCAAAGCCACTGTGTGACAAGACGATAGTTTGTAGTTTCACCTCAGTTTTTTCAAGCATTTTGTGCACTTCAGATATTAGCAGTGATCTAAATAAATACGTGACACATCAAGGTGAAACTGCTGCCCTTCTTCTAGCCACACAGCAGGAAGAAGCTGATGTATTCCAGTGTAGCAATCAAATACTATTCAACTATAAGTCAATTTGAAGGGTAGTGACCTTTCTATCGACTCCAGTTCCTAATATCTACTCCTGTTTGCTTCCTCTAATTCACCATAAATGTATCCTATCCTGTAGTGGAAGGATAGTCTAGCGTCCACACATCCACACACTCACCTCTAACTCCTTTCCTTCCTCCCCCTCTCACCTCCCATCCCTCCACCACCCATTCTCTCCCCTTATCTCCCTCCGTCACCTATTCTCCATCCTCATGCTGCCAATCACCTCGTTGTCATGCCGACGCCATCCCATCCAAAGAGTACACATCATACTGTGACGACCCCGTGTGTTTATCTCCTGGTAAAAACAACAACAGCAACAACAACAACAACAACAACTAACGCCTTTGTGCACTAACTACACTGCTTGGTTGTACTGCTGCTTTGCCGGTTGCCAGATCTGGAAATACTGTATGTATCCAGTATTTCAAACAGAGCCTGTATTTATCAAGCCTCTCAGGTATAATCTCAATCCATCCAAGCACTTGATAACATGGTGTGTGTGTGTGTGTGTGTGTGTGTGTGTGTGTGTTCACATTACCAAATGTGGAATTTCAAGTGTGTCTCGGTGGTTAGTTGCCCAGGGGGTTAGATCTCTCCTGGACCCTCAATACCAAGTGACCGTATGATATGATGAAATAGGTCATTCAAGTACTTGTGGTACAGCTAACTCACTAGCGCTGATGTCTTTTGATAAAGCAAATCATTTGTACAATTTGTGCAATTTTACAAATGTAAAATGTTGTCAGACGAATATGTTGTGGTCAGTGTGGCTGACATCATGATAGGCCAAGAAACTGAAAGATAGAAAAGAGAATTGAATGAGGTCGATCTTTTATCGCAGGGTTATCAATATAATTGCAGCGGAAACGCACTGTCTTCTGTTAAATTTAGATAGCTTCTGCAGTCTGAATCAAATATTTGCAAGTTGACAATGACAAAATGCTATGCTGAATTTTTAATCACAAGGCTTTTCTCCCACCATGACATTTCAATAAAGGCCAGTGTGTGTAAATGAAACCGCAAGGAGACATTTTGGGACAATAAGGAAGAAATGCAATTCTTCCTGAAAAGACCAGAGAGAGAGAGGTAGGAGGTAGAAAAGGGGGGGGGGGGAGACAGATAGAGAGGCAGCAGAGAGGGAAGAGGGATGCAGGGGGAGGCAGAGAGAGATGCTGTAATACAGTAGAGAGACAGAGAGGGTAAAGGACAGATAAAGAGGGAAATGCAGGAACAGAAAAAGAGAGAGAACTAGAAAGAGAGAGACAGGCAGGTGAGAGAACGACAGGAAAATAAGAGCGAAATAGGAAGATCATAGGTACAGTCAACAGCCACACAGTCACCTTACCACACCTCATTCGTCCTTTTCCCGAGAGAGAGAAATAGGGATGTTATTATGATATGCCCAAGCTCTTAATAGAGAAAACCACCGAATTTAGATTGAGAAAGATGGAAAAATGTGACTGAGATACTCTAGGTTTAGTGGGGGAGGAAATGATGATGCTACTATATAGAATAAAGCTATGTGTCCTCAATATCAGTCTCCCATTCATTGTTGGTGTAACACCTACAGAGTCTAGTCTTAGTTCTCTGGTCATGTTAACACGTATTGAATGGGCTGTCTCAGGCTATAGAGATAATAGTCATTCTTACATTGAGTCCCATGTTAGCCTTTGGGAGGTGTCATTTTTTAAATATGTGCCTCGTTAGGGGGCAACACATTTTGATAGAAAGAAAGTTTCGCTGCTCTTGAGGTTTCCTGTCCATTAGTTTCTCTTATGCAACTCAGTTGTGTCTTTGCCGGCTTGTTTTTTTTTTTTCCTTTTGAGATGTATTTTGGGCCCCTTGGGTCTCTTTATCTCAATGGCACAATTTGTATTTTTTCATCCCTTTCATTTGTGTTTTACCATTCTGCAAACTAAACTACACTAGACTAAAAAAAAGCAGTGACAAAGAGGCAGACAGAGAAAAAGAGACATGAGATATGAAAGCGAGAGAGAGGCAGAGAATAGATTGAAAGCGAGTCGGGGAGACTTGAGAGAAAAAGAGAGAGACGTGGAATAAATAGCTAAGAACGAGAGAGAGCGAGAGAGAGAGAGAGAGAGAGAGAGACAGAGAGAGAGGGAGTAGAAAGGTGACAGTGGAAGAGGAAATAGAGAATGAATGATTAACATCAGCAAGAGAAAGAGGAGAGAGAGAGAGAAAGAGAAATGCCCGGTGTCGGTGACACTGTCTGGAGTGCCAATCAAATAAATGTCAGTGCATTAATCAGTTGTTTATGAGGATCTGTCATAAAACTCCTTCACACCGGGCCAAAGGCAGACAGGCACAGTGAGTGGCTTCCTCCACCCGGGAAAGCAAAGAGGAAACTTAAAATGAGGAGAAAATGAAGTCATTACCGTCCAGAAATGAAACAACGCATTTAGGAATTTAAAGCCCTTAATCATAGTAACACACACAGCGTGAGAATGTATCCCCCTGAAACACACATTCATCTGTGCATCAGCAGTAGCTATATTATCCTGATTGTTGTTTAGCTATTTAATGAAAACCTAACCAAGTGTTCCAGCTCCATTTTAATCTCTGCACATTAACGCTGGCAGCAGTTTGAGAACCAGTCACTGGAAGTCGGTTCAATTTCCACAACCAGGGGACCATCGCCTGATGTTGAGCATGGTCGCCTTGTTACCTCATTTGTTGGTGCAGACAAATTGGCTGCAGCTGAACATGTTGGGCAGAACTGCCCACCAGTAGCCAATCACGTACCTGCTGCTGCTATTTGAACCGCCTTTACAATGCATCGGCTCGATAAATAAGAATAACACAAAAGCAAAACACTTTTCTGCCAAGAATTTCAGTACAAAGTGAAATTGACGGAGCAGCATATAATACTTTTAAGTACACGGGGGAGAGGCTGTGATATACAGAGAGATTGGGAGGCAAATAAGAGGGAGACAGAATGAACACCATGGAGGAGTCAATGTGCAAAAGTAGAGCTGAAAATACCGAGCATAGATTTTGGCATAATTGCATCGCTGCATTGCTTCAAATGCCTCCTGTGTATGATTTGGCACAACATTGGCATTTTTCAGCTTGTTTACCTGCTTTGACTTTGTTAACCATTGAACCCTGATATTGTCTGTCCTCTGGAGTGTGTATTCACCACCTGTATTCAGGCTTAAATGCAAACAGGCAGAATTACCTCCTGAGGACGTGATCCCAGAAAACAGAAAAATAATACTGCGGCAGTCAATTTGCTTTATTTGGTAAATGTGCTGGCAGTACCATTTTCAGATATAAGTACTGTCTTTATACCTCATTATACCGCAAAATGGTGAGATGCCACCTGAAAGGTTCTGCTGTGTTGTTGTGTCCTCCTCATCCAGCATGTCTAACGCATCATGTAGAGATAGGTCCCGATGTGTGTTGCATGTTGAAAAGTGTGTGAATGATTTCAACCTGCTAGTTGCATTATATTATAGAGTGGTTCAGGCATCGTAATAAATATGATTTATGTGGCTGTGAAAAGGTTGAACAAGTCCAATATGTGACTCCTTAGGTGTATGGCTTTGTCTCTCTAATCCTTTTCTCTTCCTGTATGTGTCTCTTTTTCTCCCTTTGGTTGTTTCTCTCTTCCTCTCAGTTTGTCTCTCTCTCTCTCCTCTTGTTGCTTCTCTAACTCTCTCTCTCTCTCCCTCTCCCCTTTAAACTACCTATAACTCTGTCTCTGTTAATGTGACGTTCATGTGTCTCTCTCCCCCCAGGTCTCCCCCCTCCTCCTGCCATCGCTAAGAGGGCTTTCAGAGGCAGAGGCAAGCACAAACTCCTAAATATCACAATACACACCGTATGTGTTGCTAAATACAAACTTGATAGGTTTGCTTTCTGCGGCGCCAGGCGGACCGTGTGACCAAACTGAGACTTGAACATGTGGGGAACCATGGAGTAGTGTGAGAATGATAACTTGAGTTTTCACTGTCTGCTTACATTCCCTTTAAATAAAACGTTATTAGTGGGATGCAAAATAGTACATAATAATCTAATCAAATCTAATATTATTAGCCCTAAATACTCCACTATAACCTACTGTAGCTTGTTCTGCTCCACTTTTTCTATTCTATTCTATTCTATTCTGTCCTATCCTATTCCATTCTATTCTGTTTTAATGTATTGTGCTGTACTGTATTCTGTTCTATTTTATTCTATTCTATTCTATTCCATTCCATTCTATTCTGCTGTAATGTATTGTGCTGTACTCTATTCTATTCTATTCTATTCTATTCTATTCTATTCCATTCCATTCTATTCTGCTGTAATGTATTGTGCTGTACTCTATTCTATTCTATTCTATTCTATTCTATTCTATTCCATTCTATTCTGCTGTAATGTATTGTGCTGTACTGTATTCTATTCCATTCTATTCTATTATTGACCACCATAATGACCAAGAGACAGCAACACAAAGATAGCAACTTCACATCGCCCTCCCTGCTTCCCTCATCCAGCCTATCCCGTCATTTCCCCAGGTGGTGTCCGGCCAATAAAATCAATCTCTGCTGGAGCCCATGGTGACGTCACAGCTCAGGAAGGCACCGATTGGTTGGAGCTGTTGTGGACATTTGCGGCCAGTCTGGTAGCTCCTGATGAGGAGGAGGAAGGTATTCACCAGCTAACTGAAACCATCACATGTAAGAACACATCACCTCACACTAATCAACTAACAGAGTTAATGGTGATGGAAGCTCTCATTGGCTGGAGAATGAGTCATGTGCAAACTAGACTCCTGTCTGGGCTTAAAGCAATAAATAAGACATATTGTTTAGTGCAAGTGATCATCATGATGAGGACAGTGAGGATAATGATAGCGATAATGATGGAGCCTTCACATGTAAGAACGAAAGTAATGAAGAAGATGAAGGTCCGGGAGACGACGAAGAGGATGATTTTGATGATTAAAATCTCTCTTACATGTGGGAAACTTCTTCTTCAATCCCAGTGTTGACTGTGATGTGTTAACACATTGAAACGTTCATACCTTATTTCACCATTAACATTCACTGTGTGATGATGATGATGATGATGATGATGATGATGATGATGATGATGGTCAAGTAATCCAAGTTAATCCAATAATTAAAATAAGCAGGGTTGATTTTAATATAAATAATATATATTAATAACATATTAGTAAAATATATATATATATTATATATATACTGTATATATTTACTATTTACTATTTATTATATATATATTAATAATATATCATATTACCCATTATTATATTATATATTATTATATATTATGTCATTGTGAGAAATGATAAGAATTTGGGTTGTTTGCATGTGTGCCATTTTGCGTCCCCTGATATTTATATGTATGGACTCAAAATGGCTGCAACAAAATCGCCACAGATATGAGCTTTGAAAGCGAAGGATTGATGTACTACATCTCTGGTATTAAACACGTCGGGTTTCTCCTTTCTCTTTCAGCCTTCCACTCTGAGGAGCTCTGAAGGGGAGGTGGGACAAGTGTGGGGAGGAAGAGGTGGAGAGAGGAGGAGAGAGGAAAAAGAGAGAGGAAGAGGAGGAAGGAAGGAAGAAGAGCGTGTCCGACTAAAGTTGAAGAGGAGCTGTGGATGGAGAGAGAAGGAGGGGATGTTCTGTACATCTCAGCACTGAGTTCATCTCAGTTTATTTCTGTCTTTCACTGGACTTTGACAAATAAAACCTGACAATGAGAATCATTTTCACTTTCCCCGTGTCTGAATTCTGCACTACATGGTATATAGCACATGCTGGTCTGAATGCAGTATGTTGAAACTGTCTCGTAGCGTCTTCAAACTCTTCACAGGCTGCACGCTACGATACATCACGCTTACAGACGGTAGGAACGTGCGTGCGTTGCATGCCGATTTTTCATATACTGCAAGCTACAATTTAATGGTTAGCACTGGAGTGAATTTCAACACCCGACCTGACCCACCAAACTCACCCACACACACACACACACACACACACAGTAGAGAACTAAGGCACATCAGTAACTAGTGTGGGGCTCATTACTCAATACAGGACTACATTACTCAGTTGAAGTGGACCAGGTCGCCTTCCTCCTTCCCTCTCTCCCACCTCCCTTTTTCTTCTCTCTTTCTCTCTCTCTCTCTCTCTCTCTCGCTCCACTGCAGGTGATATGAATCGGAGATAACCAATGACTAGGAAGCCCCCCCCCCCAGTCAACATCACTTGAGTTACGAGCCTCCACCCCTGTAACAATCTGCTAGGCTAGAAGAGTAACACCAACATCTACACTTACTCAATCTGGCTCAGACGGGGCCGGGGGGCCTCCTTAGGTTGGTGGGTAAGCCCATCAAGCACCCGCAGGAAATTGCAACCCCCGATGAAAGCCATTACATTACATTACATTACATTACATTACAGTCATTTAGCAGACGCTTTCATCCAAAGCGACTTACAATAAGTGCATTCAACATAGGTAGGTAGAGAACTACTAGTCACCAGAAATCATAAGTGCATTTCCTTCCTAAACAAGCATCTAAGAGCAGAACCAGTGCTGAGGTAGAAGAGCATTAAGTTATCGACCTACTTTTTATTTAAACAATTGAGACAAAGACGTCAAAGCACCATCAGTAGCCATGGTCAAGGAAGCCATAGGCAGCCATGCACTCCCCCGGGGGGAGCCTCGGTACTGAACAACGCCCCAGAGCCTGGACCGACATGTGACCAGACGGTACCTGGACCATTTGGTGTTGTGGGGCTAACAGGTGGTTTTTAAAGTTTTTTGAAACTGCACACAGCCTGCAATTGACAACAATGTTCTCGTCAAGCTTTAACTCGATAAAATGAGAGTGGAGGGCAACAACTTTTTATTTTTATTGATTTGTAACTTTTATTATTAGTGAAACTGACAATTGAATGAAGGAAATGATTCCCATTTTCTGTCTTCTCTGTCTTCCCTGACTCGGCCTGGATAGATGCTGTACATCCGCTTTCTCCTCCTCGTTTGCAGTCATTTTCATTGTAGTCCGCAGACTCAAACGGCAACGATTGTATAATTGGAAAAAACGAACAGTAAATAGAGTTCATAAATATTTTATTAAAATTAGTCAGCTTGCAATCAGCATTGTGGGAATGCTTTTCTGGTGTAATGAAATTATCATGAAATTATAATGAAATCATAATGAAATCATAACTTTATTGTGGCTCTAATGAATTTTCAACACATTGTCATGAATATTTCAGTGCAGAACCAAAGCTCTGCGACCCTGAAGAGAGATGACGCTGCAAAACGTGGCAAACGAAGTGACTTCCACCGTCTTCCCTTCAGACCAAGCTGACTTTAAAACATTTTATTTTACTTATTAGTTATCTGACAACATTGGCAGGACATTTTGCTGGTTTCGAGAAATGTTCTTGTTCTTGTTTTAAATCTTTAAACATGGAAAAAAATGACATCATTAAAAGTGTAAAATGATTGATGCCATCAAAATCATAGTCAGATAGCAAATATGTTGAAATAAGCTTGGTAAGTCTTAGTAGGATAAAGATCGCTCACTTACAGCAGTTTATTTGTTTGCAGTGGAGATGAAAAATGCTGTTTCCTTTGATTCATCAGAGTAAACACTTTATCCTCTCCATACACTCTTACAATCCCATCACGG
Organism: Hoplostethus atlanticus; assembly: GCA_034670405.1. Taxonomy (NCBI): domain Eukaryota; kingdom Metazoa; phylum Chordata; class Actinopteri; order Trachichthyiformes; family Trachichthyidae; genus Hoplostethus; species Hoplostethus atlanticus. Next base: position 1,021,820 of record JAXDDX010000033.1, read on the forward strand.
TAAATGAACAAATAAACATCTCTTACAATCTGGTAATGGTTTGTTTGGGAGCTCAGCGCCATCCGGATGATCAATTATGGCAGAATTTCAAATCCCAGATAGATAAACAAATAAAACATATTTAATTAAAGTATGTGGTTGGATTGTACAAACAAAGCTAAACAAAGTGAACCAATCCAGTTTAATGGTTATTATTTTATTACTGAACAATAAATCTAAATAATAATAAATCTTTTTCAATCTTTCTATTATTAGTAGTAGTAGAAGAGAGAGTAGATGTAGTATTGCAGTTGTTATGTGTCAAAATGTGTTGGATTTGTTTGCCTCTTGAACACTTTGTAACTGCTTTACACATACATATTGGTATTATTCCAATATTAGTTCCCTCAGAACAGAGTCACTGCTGAGAGAAACCAACTAAGGTGGTCATGTGTGAGGAGGATCCCATCGCAGTTGTACTGGCTGCGTACTGGGATAGACCCCTGGGCCGACCAGGACATGCTGGCAGGATTACTGGGACTTCCCTCATCGCCGCATTCCTCTTCACTTGCTTTTTCCCCAGGTACTGAACGGGGACGGCGAGTTCATGGCGTTCACCACGGTGACCAATCTGGCAACAGACAATGAAAAAAAGTTGTTTCACCCATCAGCTGGTCATCTAAAAACAACAGTTGTAGCTTTTGGAGATTAGATGTTTTTAACAGAAAATATGTCAATTTCAAGATGAGATAAATCAAACACACACACACACACACACACACACACACACACACACACACACACTGTCTTTTCAAGCCTTCAAAATGTACTCAGACAGAAATAACATTTTTGAGTGCTGAAATTGAGTAGTATTCCCTGTGCCATGTTCTGTTTCCTGAAAGGCGATTGCTGGTGCAAGGGGGGATACCGCCGTATTTCAGCTTTCAAATGTTTTATTTCTAGCATGTGAGTACAACCAGAATCACTGCACTTTACAGGGGAACACACACATGTGCTGCCATGGAACAGTCTGGTGGGTATTACTGTGGTCTTGATCGCAGCTATCAAAATGTCAAAGTGTTTAGTACGTGTAAATGTTATTCTATCTGATCAACACTGACATTGTGATGGAGTGTGGGGTAGCTGCACAGGCACTCACACACACACACACACACACACACACACACACACACACATACCTGCATCTAGATTCCCGGCAGTAAAAGACATGAATAATGAATCTTAGTTTTCCCTGGCCGGAGGGAGAAGCTTTTAAACAGAATTTGTTGCTTTAATTTATTTACACAACCTGGCAACCTCGGCCCTCCGGCTAGGTGCATTACACAGCACTGAACCTTACTATGCTGGGAGGGGGACATGCACAGACGTACACACACACACACACACACACACACACAGACATATACACCCAAGCATGGATGTGCACATGCACACGTCGCAGACACACCCTCACAGTCAGTCATACACACACACACACACCATACACACACAATACTTTCAGATGACAGATATCACAATCAGTCTGTTAGTGTCCCATAGAAACCATGTATCTCCAAGAGGTTTGATGAGGTTTCACCCATTGATGCCATGTTTTATTTTGTTTTTATATATATATTTTCATTTTCAAATTTTTTACACACATTCTTATTTACAGCAACAGTCAAGGGAAGTAGTTGGAGTGGGAGGGTTACACACACACATACACACTTTCTTGCCTGGGAGGTGCACAGTACAACTAGTCTTGTATTGTTGGCCTCTGTGGAGCTGCACTGAACAGTTGTGGGCTGAATACCTTGCTCAAGGGCACGTCGGTGTTAGGTATTAAAAGGAAAGGAGAACATGCTTCATTCACTTGCACTGCTCCGAGACAGTCTGAGGATTTGAACCAGTAATCTACGAGGCTATATGGCCACGAGGCATGAGCTAACACGTCAGGGAAAATGTAAAAATTGTAGAAATTAGGTTTTTCCACGTGTTAAGCTCAACATTTCATCAGTGACGGCAGTTGGTTGAAAATATTACTTTCATCAAGTAATCTATTGAAACAAACGGCGTTATCTCGAGATAAGGCCAAATCACCCAACGTGCTTGAGATGTTACTTATTTCAAGAATCTGCACCCCAACCCCGATCTGGGCTGATTTATTGAGAGAGGAATCTATGAGAGAAAATCTTGTCTCACTGTCTGATATACATGTATAATTCATCTCTCCTTCATCAATGTTTCACTCTGTCTCTATTCATTTGGCACCTCACTGCGCCTCTCCTCCAATTCTCTCTGTCCACCCCCTCTCCTATCCACCCCCCTCCTCCTCCCCTCTCCTTTTCCTCTCTGTGCTTTTCATGTATGTCACTGTCTGCAGTTTTTCAATGTTTCCGATGGCTGCACAAAATCAATTAGGTAAAGCAGGAGGCTACCCTGTTAGCCACATTGATAGCAATTATGAAAGCAATGGGCACTCTATTTGCTTATTGGGGGGGTGAACAAGTTATTAAAAGAAAAAGTTTGTTTCACAGCATAAAACCACAAAAACAGCATTACTAACTAGCCAAAAATAAAGCAGCAGACGTTCTTTTACACCCAAATGAAAAAACTGTCTTTTGGGTTGCCAGGTCTTAACCCCTCCCCCAAACTGAGAAGATCAGACATCAGCAGCTGTTGAGGGTCGGCTGGGTTGCCAGGTTCCCTGCTGTTGGTAGCGTAATGTGGTACGGGTTGCCAAGTTGGGAGGGGGTGGTCAGAATTAGTTTGTGGAGTTTTGGAGTTCAATGTATGAAAAAAACGAATAAACCAGTGTGTGTGTGTGTGTGTGTGTGTGTGTGTGTGTGTGTGTAGCAGAGTCATCTTTGATCTCCACTAGACTCCACAGCTATCACGTCAAGGACATTCAGTGCTGCCACTGATAATATATATATATATATATATTTCATCATGTATTATCGCTACTGAATGTTTTGTATCTGTTGAAGGGGCATTTTAACCATTTTCACACGTGCAGCGTTTTGTCCCTGCCTTCGGTGTATCACGTCAAAACTCAATTTTAAGCATTTGCGGAAAATGCCTTGATTTGTTGCATTGTTAATAAATAATGATATTTATTCCCTCTGCTAATTCAGAGAGGATAAATGACATTGTTGGTTAAATATTCAGCTATATATCACTGTTGGCAAACTTTGAGCTGCTCAGTGGCTCAGCGCTTAGCACCGTCATCTCTCAAGCAACAAGGCCCCGAGTTCGATCTCCAGACCTGGCCCCTTTCTTTGTGAAGTTGTCACGATCTTCCGATATTCACATGGGTTTCCTCCGGGCGCTCCAGTTTCTTCCCACATTCCAAAGACGTGCTAGTCAGCTGAATTGGAGACTCTGAAGTGCCCCAGACGTGTGAACGGGAGTGTGTTTGTCCATCTGTCTGTGTTCGCCCTGTGATGGACCGGCCGCCTGTCCAGGGTGTTTCCCTGCCTTCCGCCCAGCTGGTATACGCTCAAGCACACATTAAATAGGATTAAGCAGGTAAAGACAGTAAATTAATGAATGTTTACAAACTGACATGGATATAATTTCATAAAACCTCATTACCTTCTACCACTAAATCTTACTGTCTTCTTAAACTGTGTGTGGGAGATCTGTATTTAGACTCAGAAGTATGAACACATTGCAGAAGAGGCTCAGATGAATCCTCCAAGCATCATTTCCTCCACTGCATATGGATACATCATATGGCATACAATCCTATAATAACTCTTGTGGTGTGCGGAAGTGATCTTTTCAGGAAACAGAACAGCTGACCACTATTCCTCATCCTCTTTCACCATCTCAGCTGTTTTCACAAGTTGATTAACAGAGTGAAGACCAGAAACTGTTTGTCTTGCTTTTAAAGGACACGTCACTTTAAGGACTTCCTGGTTGAATCATTTCAAAGGATCACTGAGGAGTTTAGACACTTCAGGTTTCAGGGGGGAAAAAAATCACACTGTAATAATCCTTGTGTGACGCGTTCAGTATGGCAGGGATGTGACATGGACCCAGTTTTGGTCACAGGCAACACTTTTATCAGTCAGATTTCAGGCGTGTTCAAGCAAGTCCTCATCCGTGTAAAAAAGCAAGTGAGAGCCAACCCATGAGGTTTCACACAAAAGACAGCTGTTGCCATGCATTGCATGCACTATATCAAACGTGACACTTGTTGTCATAGTAACCACCATTTCAGGTGAGGTTATCCAATTAACAAGCTCCCTCACACCAGCTTATACTGACACTGTACTTTGATGCTATGGCGCTGGTTGCGGATCTGTGGCTTTTCTCTTCTCCTTCCATCTTATGCACTCCTTCCTACCTCGCCAGCATCCCTGACCTCCTCTATCTCCTGTACGCCAGCTACTAATGTTCATAAACCCCCCTGGCAGTAACATGCATCACATACCCAGATTGTGTCTAGACATTATTTAGTTGTATTACAATTACACCTGATATTAAAGGTTCTCATTTCCTCACTAAAACCACGCAGATTGCTGCATCTCACTTCCTCTTGTCATTTTTATAGCCTATAAAATTGAGAGTAAACAATTTCACTCACTTCCCATCCACAAGTATCCTGACAATCTATTTTTGACAAGTATGTCACTATCTGAGCTGCCTGCAATGTGCACTTCCTGGTTGGATTGGTATGTGGATTGGAGACAAATTGCATTTTGAAATGTGTCTGAATGCATCTCTAACCATCTCCCGAGGTGGTTGGCCCCCTTTACACCTGATATTAACATGCGTCCTGTGGTTGGACTGTAATCTCTCCCCTCAGCCTCAGTGAAGGGCTTTTGGCATGCTGCGGTGTGCCTAGAGCTTGAGCTCCAAAGTAAAAGAAATTCAGTTTCATCCATGAATCTTATGCTCCTTGGCCAGGAGCTTGTAGTATTTTTCTACCTGTTGTTGCATGATCACACATACAATTCTTTATGTACCGTTTGTGAGCACAAAATGAATTAGGTGTTGTCTCATGCCTCAACCAGCTGGGCTGCCACTGGTGTATGTGCCTGTGCTCCTCGTAAATATAGAAGGGCATAGTGTAGTACAGCACAGCAGAGACCAGCACATACTAAATGAGTCCATCAGCCCAGCAAAGAACAGAACTGCACAGAATATAAAAGCAAAGCAAAGCTTTTCACTTTTTCCCCAGACCCATGTTTTCAAAAGATTTTTTTTCAAGGCCCAAACTGCTTTTGTGAGCTACTGTGAAAACCACGACTTAAGCTATTTCTTCTATTAAACTTTCAGTGTACAGTTTTGTTCAGCCTGTTTTACACTGCAGGGATTGGCAATGCCATAGAAGCATAACAGTATCTACAAGCTTAATTATATTTTTTCCTACCAATGGGACCCATATTAAACTTCTCATAACTGAATTTGAGGTTGAAGCAGAAGCACAACACAGCACAGCAATGTATTCTCTCTTTTCAAGAAATGGGATAACGAGAGGTATATTGTCCCGTAATGTGTGTTACTTTAACAAACAAAAATGCAATTCCACTCCACACACACACACCCCGGTGTTGGTCGGATCAAATTTACCAGAGAGGTTTGTAAACCTGAAAATGCCTCTTCTGTCACCGCAGCGGTGAAAGTTAATCTGTTTCTCCATGCCTCCGTTGGGATCAAAGGGATCACGCTCCCTTGACTGGCACAAAAACAGACACATGCAAAGACACAATAAGATACACATATGCACTGACATACGCACCTATACACACATATACACGTATGTACATGCACTCATACAGAGACACTATAGACATGCAAAGATACACAATGCACTCAAACACACATAGACACACAGGCGTTCACACAGATTTACATGTATACACACAAAGAAAATCTCAGTGCTGCTTGATATTATGTGTTTTCTCTAAGAAGCTTGGTTTCTGTGTATATGTCTGTGGGGGAATGGACACACACACACACACACACACACACACACACACCAGTATTCAAAGTGGTGGCACAGCAGAATCCGACAGAACAGGAAGTGATCAGACGCTCCTAGAACTCATTTCTGTTATTTTCCTGACATTTAAGTCTCTTTTTAACTATTCCACAATTACAATTTCACTGCAGTTGTACGACAACTTGTAACTCCAGAATGTGTTTTTCATTTGTTTTACTTGAAGACCACAACACCCATATTGATTCAAAACATGCATGGTTGTCAGGTTGAAATATTCTGAATTCCTTATTAACTGGCTTTTTGCAGATATAAGGATTTCATTTAACAATAGCGACATGCAACAATGAGGCATTCAGGATGTTTTGAAGGCTGTGGATGAACCAGAAATGAATAGCAGAAGAATGCATGAGGAATTCTTGTTTTTGTTCGAAGGATGAAAATTGCATTTTTCTTGTATCTGAGCCAAAACTGTTTTTTGTTGCTCCTGGTTGAAGATGTATCAGATGTATTGCTGGTTTGTGGGTGCAGTCTACAGCATCCACTGTATCAGACCCGTCCTTACCTGGGAACTCAACCCAGCTCTCTTTTCATGCTTTAGTCATCCTGTCTGGACTATTGCAATTCCCTCCTGGCGAAGCTCCCAAAGCACTCTCTTTAGCCCATGCAACTCCAAATCCACAGTGCTGCAGCTCGCCTTGTCTTACACCTCTTCAAATTCTCCCATGTCACCCCTGCCCTCCTGCAGTCTCTCCACTATCTACCCAAGGCTGTTTGTATTGAATGCAAAACCCTGGTGCTTCCATACAAGGCTGCTAACTAAACTGTACCCTCATATCTTCAGGCCACGGTCCAGCCTGTGCTCTGCCTTCTCCCACCACTGGCCACTTTCCCTTCCCTGCGGCAAGCCAGTCATTGCTAAATTCATCCTTGACTCTTCTCCCTCCTGGCTCCCCGATGTGAACCTTCCCATTCCAGCCAGGACAGCAGAGCCTCTCCTATATTTTCCAACTTGAAAACTCATCTCTTTAAGAAATACATCATGTTCCCGCGCTGACTCACATCTCTCTTTCCTCAAATTCCTCCTCCTCTAATCCCTTCTATCGCTCTCCTTTAACAACATTTGCGGTGGAATACTGAAAGCACAGCGGTCATTGCTTTGAGACTTTGAGAGCACTTGGAAATGACGCCGTGAAATAGCAAGTTGGTAAAAATATTCTTGTCTATATTCAAAAGAAAGTGCATATTTGAGTGAGTCGTTTAGTTTTTTGGGTCCAGACTGAAGAGAGAAAAGTGCAGTGGCAGGTAAGGCTGAAGTCATCTAAGTTTTTATGTTAAAATTCGACCTCTCTTCCCTTTCCTGGTGACTCTAATCAGAAGTGTTGTCAGGGAGAGAAAGAGAGAGATCGCAACAGAGTGAGATAGCACCGGAGAAAGTAAGAGAAAGCAATAGAGAGAGCGAGAGTGCAAGAGAGATAATGAGAGAGAGAGCAAGAATGAGGGAGAAAGAGAGCAGCAGAGAAAAATAGACAGTGTTGGAGAATTTGAGGGAGGTAAAAAGGTAGAGGTAAAAAACTGAGCAGTCTCACCGTTTCTGGTTTTCTAACCAAGTACTAGCAGTGGTTCATATAGAAGCCAGCATACGATTTCTTAAAAAAAACACAATACAAACACAAATATATTTTCACAACACCAATCCTTCTGTCAAGAGGACTTTTATTTTGGAATTTCCACTCAATAAATTGACACGCTGTCCTACTGCGACGTCGCAAATGACACAAATTTCTCATGGACACTTTATGAAAGCTGACAGGAGATGTTCCATCTAGCTGTAAATATGCTCCTGTCGAGACGTTATGAGTGTGAAATAAATTGCCACCGGAAAATAAATTGTTCTGATCTTACATAGAAAAGCAAAGTGCATGTGCATATGTGAAAAACAACTTACTCCACTGTTCGATTTAATCTATTTTTCAGAATGAAACGTTCGTTCTGTAGAGAATGTTTTTGGTTTTTTTTCTTCTGTTGTTTCCTTGTTCACCTCCCCGTTAAGGGAGTAGGGGGATGGGGAGTTGGGGGGAGTTGGGGGGAGTTGGGGGGGAGTTTGGGGGTGGGGGGGGGTTGTATTTAATCAAAAAGTGTCACATTAATTCAGACAAATTCAAGCAATCTAGTTTTCTAATAAAGCTGTCATATTTGCATCCGGTGACTTACACTTACCATCGTTTTAGATTAATTCCCATCACAACTTTTTGATTTATGAATGCATAATCACAGAGGGCAACGTCTGTGACTGTGTGTGTGTGTGTGTGTGTGTGTGTGTGTGTGTGTGTCTACAAAGCTTTGACTTTTAATCTAAAATGTTGCCTGTGCACAGATTGAGAGCAAAGCACATTTTATGTGATAATTGAGTATGTTAAGAGGAGAAGATCACAGTCCTGGTGTGAAGGAGCATGAACTGCATCATCGGTTCTCTGTTTTACAGCAGCTTCTCATCTTTCCTTATCTTCTCGTCAGTCATATCAAAGCACCAAACGCATCAAAATCTGTCCCACTTGTTCCTCCCCATTTTTACTTTATCCATATCAGTGTAAAGCGCCCCAACGTTAACATCTGCTCCTGCCAGTTTCCACATTCAGGAAGAGACAAGGCAGATTTTCTTTCCGTAATTGTTGAAAAATGCTTGATTTTTGTGGCAGCTTCACGGGGAAATTGCAAGACACTCTCCAATCAGGAAAATTTGCAAGGACAAAACTGTGATGATCTCTTTGTTTTGATTAGACTGTTAGAGTAAAATTGCAATCCTTTTCATTTTTCCCCTATTGTTTTGATAAGGGTTCTATGCAGTAAAATGCTCAATTTCTTTTATTACGCTATTAAATGATTACAAAATGTAAACTAATTGGCAGCCATCTTTGTGCACCTGGTCTATTTTATCTTTTACATTAGTGCAACTTAACTCCACTTCCCAGAAGGTATATTACTTTCATCAATGGTTGTTTGATGGGAAATGTCCTCTCCTCTTTTCCCCATTCCCCATTTTATTCCCTAAATACCGTATATATCGATCAAAGCATTGAGGCATTGAACCACCCCAGTTTTGATTTTTTTTTTGGCCTGTCAATGTACTATATGTGCAGTATTAAACCCATATTATTCTTATCGTGATGTTATCTGGAGTACACAACCTCTGGACAGAACACAAACACACAGTCTTTACAAAATGTAAGACCCCATATAAGCCTGAAGCGTAAAAAAACAAACTATAAAAACCCAGTGCAAAAAGAAACAGCTACATTTTAAGACCTCTGAAACCATATTTATAGATTTAACCATATACCGGCAACTGGAGTGTTTCATGGTGACGTGTTGTACATGGTGCAGCATGTTGCTAGTGTTACCTGGAAGACAAGACCCTGTTACAATACAAACAGTCTTTGTCTTGCCAGTTGTCTTGCTGCATTTTCATCCTTAATTGGAAAATCCAAAATGCTGCCTTAAAACTTGACAGAGCATCTTAAGTCAATCTTATCTCCTTGTACATCTACACGGCAGTGAGCCAAGCTAAACCTTAAAAAGCTCTTTGCACTCTCCACTGTTCAAATAATGCAAAGGGGAACATTTTATATTTTAAATAACCACTCTCCATGACTTTGCCAACTTTGTACAAAACTTCCCGTAGGCTTACTTCATCAAACGCAGCATCATGAAATAAGCTGCCCCCCATCACACATCACCCCGAAGGACTACCTCCATAATTACAATCAAGGCATACAATAAATACCTCCTCACGCAGAATGCTAAGTCAATGTTTGCTACGTCAAAGTAACGCATTACATTTTTATCATGAAAGCCTTAAAGAGTTAGAAAAAAAAAAAAACGTATGTATAACTTAAGCTTATGTATTTCAAAACAAACACATGAACCTGTTCCCTCATCAGATCTTCTCACCTAATCAGTTTGATTGATGATTATTTCTGTGTAATGATGTTTGATCCAGGCAGCTACTCAAGCATATTTTATTACCACACATCCATGTGTTATTAAACCATAATGTGCCATAATAAGAACATTTAAAATACAATATAATAAATGAGATTATCATTACATGCCGTTGTTCTCTGTGCTCAACCTCGTTATGTTATTCAAGCCAGTAAACACTTGACGTGTAACATCTTTCTACTCCAAACCTCTTCTCAATAAGTGGTGTTGCTAAAAGAGTAGAGGTGTTTCGTCTCTATCTCCATCCAAATCACTTACACTAGCCAAGACACTCACAGCTAGCAAGCGTGTAACTAGCACTGAGAAAGTTTTCACCTGTTTATATCAAATAACTCAGATGCACAGAGACAGACAGAGACAGAGGGCCTCCTTATCATGAGCCAATCACAAATCAACAAGCTGCAATAATACTGAGATATAATAATAGAGATTATCATAGAATTTCAATGTCATCACCAGACATTTCTGCCAAAACCGGCTTGTTTTGTGCTAAGCTTGTTTTTGCACATTGACTCCTGTATTTCAGCATCTAAACCAACAAAGCAAAGCAGAGGGTGAGGCAGGCTGTCAAGGCTGGTGGATATAAATTAAATTGAACAATAGCCAGTGGTCTAAAGGGAAGGCCGGCCCAGCTCTCATCAGCACTTCTACATCAGATTTATGTCGCTTCTCATCTCAGTCTGTGAGTCTGGGCAGATTTGAGCAAATGTGAGTCATGAAAAGCAAACTGGATGATCTTGATGCCCCTGATTGGGTTCATCAGAGTCCTTAACCCTCACTTGACATGTGCTCTTCAAATCTGCCGAGTCAGCACAGACTTAGCGTGATCTAAAAAGAAAACAACTGGTGTGATAAATGTGACATTATCTAACATAGCTGAATGAAATAGTTAGACTGATACCTGAAGTTCAATCACGAGAGGCTAGGATTACGATTCAAATAATTTATTAACAACATGAGAGAATGTGCATAGGTTTGGCGTAGACTCCAAGAGGTATCCAGCGATAGGGTGAAGCTCCCTGGGGGCAGGTAGGAGACAGGAGAAACCCCCCGGGCTGAAGACCTTCTGGATATCTGATGGAGCTGTGATGCTGGTGGTGGTGGCGGGGGAGGAGGTGGTGCGTCAGTCTGGGCAGCTGAAATGACAGAAACACGGAGGCAGCTGAGGGGGTACAAATAGAGGGCAATGGTTAGTGATTGGTTTCTGGAGAGGGAGGAAGTGGAGGAGAAAGGAGCGTGGGCTAGGGTGGTTGGACGATGCGGAGAGTTATGAAAGAAGGAGTTAGCCTTCCTGACTGAACTTACGCCAAGCTCCATTTTGCCATTGTATACAAAAAATAACGCACACCGTTGAGTCACATTGGCAGTGAGTAGCGCAAAGTAAGCCCCTTAGTTTATTTTGGGCAGTTAGTTTTGTTTTGTCTTCATTTTTTAACACAATGGGGACTTTCTGACAGGGGTGCAATGGGGACACCGTCACATCAGCAAATTTGTGTGTGCGTAAGCAGAAAAAGAATGAAGGTATCAAAACATTTCACATTACACAACAGCGCATTTCAACGGGAGCTTTAATTATTTGGTGTAAGACGTTTTTTTTCCAACGAGGCTTCCAAAGACTGAGCCTGCATCCAATATCAAACGGGGCTCGGTTGCCCGGGCGCACCGTTAAGCTGGTGAGGGAGTAAACATACATTTCACCGAGACAGTCTTTGCATATCATTACACAGAGATCACTGTGTTGCAGTCAGACCCACACAAAGCCTTTTTTCCACCTTACATAAAGCAGACTGGGCGAAGGAGCTATCTCGCCCCCTGCAGCAGGGCAAACAGCAGTCTGACACAGGGGAGATAAACAATTCACCTGTTGTCATTGTTTGCCACTCTTGATACGGCCAGCGAGGCTCCTAGAAGGGGCTCAGCTGCCAAAATCTGCAGCAAAATTGGTGAATGAGAGCTGACATAACAACAGGTAAACACACAGACTCTGGTGTGTCGGTGCAGCTTGTGAGCTTGTGTTTCGAAGTCTATCTTTCATTTTCCAGCTCCCTGTACCGAGTCTGTGAGGGCCAGCGAGCAGCAGCGGCAGCAATAGCAGCAGCACTGAGCCACAAAGGGAGAATGAGCAGCTTTTCCAAGGGGATAACATCATCCCCAGCCAGACCGAGCTCCCTGTGGTGATCACTCCTTTTATGAGAGGACCAAGGCTTCTAGCAGGACCCTAGCTACACAAACCTGCAGACAAGCAGCTGAGAAGTAGTCTAACCACACACACACACACACACACACACACACACACACACACACACCAAGGAATGTGTCAGTCTGTGATCAAGGTTATCACCCATGCCAGCACCCACACCACCCTTGAGACACCGCAGTGAAGCACCCTCAAACTGAATTTGTTAAGGTTGTGTTTGCATTAAACCTAAACTATTAAATAAATAATGACTGAATTGGGTCCTTCAACTCTTGACTTCAGCTAAATAGGATAGGAGGAAGATTGCTGATGTCCCCCCACGTGCAGAAATATCAATACACACATACACAACACAGGATAGATAGAATGATATTAAAGTCTACAAAATGTGTTGGAGTAATTAGAGCACGGCAGCACTGAATCACATAAAACAGATTTGAGCAGGTCAAGCCGTTGCAGTCCTGTAATAAAAACTGCACAGTGGTGCTCTCTAGTGGTTTTGCTGTAACAAAATATTGCAACCAGATGTTCACCCATGATGTGTTCTCACTACTGAAACCTGTTGTCATTTTCAGGTTACGATGCACAGCTGTTTGAAAAAGTATAGTGACAAAGGACTGATGGAATAAAGCGGCAGCCCGGAGGAGCTGGGAGGTTAGAGGAGCAGGCTGGTGATCAGAGTCACTACACTGATGTAAAACTACAACTGAACCAAACTACAAGCAGCATTATCAGCTCATCCCTCGTCACTTAAAAAGTAAATTCAGTCAAAAAGGTTGATAATGCTAGCTGCTTGCTAGCTTATCTGCCAGTTGATTGACAAGGAGACAAAAATAAGTATGTTAATAATGTCCCTGTAACTGGATAATTGTACTACAATTAGGACATAATCTCATGATTGTTATTATTAGTAGTACTAATAGTAGTAGTAGTAGAAATAGTAATCGTAGCAGTAGCAGCAGTATTAGTAGTTATAGTAGTAGTAGTAGTAGAAATAGTAATCGTAGCAGTAGCAGCAGTATTAGTAGTTATAGTAGTAGTAGTAGTAGAAATAGTAATAGTAGTAGTAGTGGCAGTAGTAATAGTAATAGTAATAGTAGTAATAGTAGTAGTAGTAGTAGCAGTAGCAGTAGCAGTAGTAGTAATAGTAATAGTAGTAGTAGTAGTAGTAGTAGTTTTAGTAGCTATCAATTTACTGGATACCCATTGGATAGCCTACTTATTGTCTCAACAGAAAGCTTTCCACCATTGAAATGACGTTCGCTTATCGAAACCGAATGTCATTTCAGCCGTCTAAAGGGCGGGACAACACTCGAGGCGAGAGGCGGGATAGGATAACAGGCTTGTCAATCACTATGCAACCGACCAATAGACTTGTCATCATAAGAATCGCATTCTAATACCAAAGTTTCACTTTCTGTTCCGAACCAAGTGAGTATGCACATATTTTTCCGAGTTGTGTTTGTAAATGTTCAGGTTATGTGTTTAGTATTTACTTTTATATATAATTAAAACTAATTTGAGAACTGTACCTTTCACAACTTGACAGCGAAATGTTGTAGCAATAGAACATTTCGGGCAGAGCTGTCAGTCTGTGATTTCGATCTGCTGTGTTTCCACCACTCTGCAATATGTTCAATACGTCTTTATTTATTTCTCTCTGTCCACCATCCGTCTTTCCCTTTCAAATCAAATGTATTCACCAAACACCTAACAGAACAGGTTTGTAATACAAAAGTGTATGTGTGTGTGTGTGTGTGTGTGTGCGTGTGTGTGCGCGTGCGCGTGCGCGTGCGGGAGAGAGAGAGACCTATGTGATCTTTTTTTTCTATCATTCCTTTCCCTCCAGGTGTAACCATGTCAGTTTTGCTGAAGGAAATAAAGCTGAAATACCCATCAGCAGTCTACACGCTTGAAAGTAAGTGGCTCGTCTTTGGCTGAAGACACACCGCCCTGGCACAAAGTAAATAGAAGATTAATACATAATAGATGCATGTTAAAAAAATACATTGCAAAATTAATGAAAATTGAGAACAAATTTGAATGTAAAATATGGGCATCCTGGTGGCTCAGTTGCATGCTATGGTCCCACGACGTCCTGGGATTGACTATAAATTAAGCTTTAAAAGTGTAGACTCTGAATGTAGTACTGAGAAAGAAAGGAAATAAAGGAGCGGGGCATCTACCCTGGGTGGGATGGGGGTTGAGGGGGCGCGTGGCGGGTTGCAATAACGCAGGATCACACAGAGTGCAAGTCAAACCTGTGACAACAAAATGAGAACATGTTCCCTAACTTGTAGTAGTGGAGGTATATGAATGTTAGACTCAAAGGCACTGTCAGTACTGGGGCCGAACCAGCAATGGGATGTTCACCCTGCTTGCCTAATACCACGCCCCGTTTTCACAGGGGAAGGTTTTTGCAGTGACTCTGAAATCCAGTCGCTGACCAGACAAGATCTGAATGACCTGTTTCCCGGCAAGCAACTCAAGCTGAGGAAAGGCATCAGTGAAATAATACACAAGCAGGTCAGCTAACAGGTTCTGATGTGAGAATTACATCTAATGATTGATAATGCCTGGAAAAAAACAACAAATAGAGTTAGGAGGCACTATGTGTGTGTGTGTGTGTGTGTGTCAAAATGCCATCAGTGCAGGTTGGCTAGTGAACATTCCATCTAATTTAGTGGCTGATAAATAACACAGAGACTAAGAGTTAGGAAGAACTGTGTGACGCACAAATGTTTTTCTTTTTCTTGTGTGTATGTTTGTGCTTCTGTGTGTGTGTGTGTGTGTGTATGTTTGTGCTTCTATGTGTGTGTGTGTGTGTGCTTTTTGTTTATCATTTGTTTGTGTTTCAGAAGCCACTTAATGTGGTCTTGAAGCAAGCGAAGGATTTCATCCCAGATGTATCGCTGAAGGGTATGGATAGCAACCTTACTAGTGGTTATTTTCAAGTTCACCATTTGGGTTCCCTATAGCAGTGGTTCCCAAAGTGGGTGCCGCGGCACCCTGGGGTGCCGTAATGACTGGCCAGGGGTGCCGCAAGATCTGTTAATTTCCATATTTTATTGTGTCTATTTAATAACGTTTCATCACATAAAAATCCGCTCGCAAGACAGCATCCCTATTCAAAGGGATAGCGGGGCATCTGAAAACGCTGGATGAAAGGTTTGAGTGTTATTTCCCCGCTTCGAAGAATGAAGATTATGACTGGATCCGCGATCCTTTCAACTCCCGATCATCAGAATCAGCAAAGAAGTTGACAATCAAAGCCCAGGAAGAACTTGCAGAACTGAAAATGGATCGCACTTTGAAATTGAAGTTTGGAGAAATGTCGTCGGACAAGTTTTGGCTGCTTGTGGGACACGAATATCCATCTCTGGCAAACTGCGCAATCAGTGTGGTATTGCCTTTCCCAACATCATACTTGTGTGAGCTGGCTTTCTCATCCCTGACATACGTGAAAAGCAAGAGAAGGCATCGCCTGTCAGTGGAGTCAGATTACGCGTTGCGCTCTCTTCAATCTCTCCCTGCATCAAGAGACTGTGCTCTCAACAGCAGGCTCACACTCCCACTAAAATGCCTGATAGCTCCATACGCGGACTTATTTTCTTTCTTTGTTTTTCTTATTAACCTAAAAAGTAGGCTTATTTTACGTTTTGAACAAAGCAAAATAAATGCACTTTTTTCTATTTATTTTTTTTACCAATTTACATAATTATTTATTATTATTTTAAGTTAAACATTGATCTGTAAATCTGCATAAATCACACGCAGCAACAAATATAGCCTTAGTTCAAACAAGTCAATCAAAATGGTTGACATCTATTTTTTCTTATCATTAGCTGAGTGGTTGAGAATAATGTTTCATTTTAAGAAGTTATTTTATCTCACTTCATATTGATGCCAGTTCATTAAAAATACATTCTTATAACATATGCATGGTGTCATTTTTAGCTTAAAGGGGGTGGGGGGGTGGGGGGGGGTGCCGTGAAAAGAAATTGACTATGAAGGGGTGCCTTGGTTTGAAAAAGTTTGGGAACCACTGCCCTATAGCATACTGAAGTGCAGGTTTTACAGTTGTACTCATGCTCTCTCTCTCTCTCTCTCTCTTTGGTTGTCATATGGTTTCAGGATGAGAATGTTAGTATTTTGTATGTTTGTATTGTTATTCAGAGTCCTCTCTCTCTTTCTCTGTATGTCTCTCTCTCTCTCTCTAGCTGCCCTAACTGAGAATGGGGTCCTGAATGACTACCTCCACATCCTGAGGGACATGAAGACCCAAATGAATAATGTCCAGATGTTCCTTGATGCTCACATTGATCTGCTGGAGGAAATAAAAAATGAAAAACAGAAACCCAGCCAAGGTTATTATAATGTGGTAGTTTTTAGTTTACTATCTTTCTGTCTTCAACGTTGAGGGAACAATCATATGAGAGTCCTCCTCTAATGACCCCATCAAAACTCCTTGCAAGAAAATACTGTAATACTTTACTGGCCAAACTTTAGAGTCAATTTAAGAGTCAAATAGTGTCTTTTCTCTGCTAAATCAAAGCATAAACAAAGCCAGTAATGGAGTGACAGGGCCTCAACAGGGGGCGCCATACTCCAGTTCCTGTTTCAGCCTTAGAGGAGGATTGGTTTACCAAGTTAGGAAATGGCTAAATTATATTATTACGATGATTCATGCTTTCTAAACAACCAAACTAGACCAGATTATTTTTATGATTGAGATTTGTTAAGAGCTTCAAGTTGCATTTTCGGTGTCAAACCTAAACAGCAGGTTTTGAGTTTTCTGAGGTGGGGTAAAGAAATGTTCCATGATGGTTGGATTTATGATCATTTATGATCCCTCCTGGTTTGTAATAACATTTGTTGTTGTTTCACTGATTGTAATGTCTCATGTCTTGATCCTACAGATACAAGGAACAGCATGATGACCCCCAAGATGGATCAAACTGGTACCTCTTTCACAGGTACATCGACTTAACCACATTGAAACCTTTCTTCTTGTTCCATAACACTTGAATATCGAGGCAACTGCCAAAATAAAACAACACCTTGATAAATGATCTTAATATGGTGTTGGGTCACCGGGAGTCATCAGAAGAGCCTCGATGCACCTTGGCATACGTTGTGTAACTCTGTCGGAGGTTGGCGACACAAATTCCATCATTTGTTTTGTTGATAGTTGGTTGAGATCTGGTGACAGAGAAAGCAAAGTTTTCATGCTCCCATCGGGATAGAAATGCTTCACCATTGGATGAGCGTGATCACTCAGAATGGCTTTGTAGTCATTGCTGTTTACCTTGACCTCTAAGGAGGTGGTGACGACCTGTCCACCCTGCCACCGTATGCTGTATCCCTTATTTGCTCCGGCATGTCCTTCATGTTGGTGGTTACCTGTATCAACTGCTTTTGAGCCATACTAGTTTCTAATAAGATTTTGCTTTATTTGAGGCACTGTGTTACAGGAAGCACATTGTGATATTTTATGTTACATGCCTTTTGTCAGGCACAAGTCCTGCTGTGGGCTCCTACACTACCCAAAATGATGCCTGTATCCCAGAAAAACAAGGTAAATCTTGCTTATTCCCACTCTCTCATAACATAAGAATGACAGTGAAATGAAAACCTTCTCATTAATGTATCACTGTTAAATTAGTACTGACTGTCACTGTTACCAGCCGCAAAAATCTGCTTTCATTTGGTTGAGTTTGGGAACGGTCAGGTTTAATTTGTGGCTACCTTTAGTAGAGAATTGTTCATGTTCACAAATATTGTTCAAACTATCTAAGACCGCAGGAATACCACATATGAATTCCTTTTTTGGAAGGATTTTACCTTTAGCATCACAATAATCATTGCTAAGTCAAAGTTTCTGTTCTATCATCAATGTACAGTCGAATGTTCGTTTTATTGTTTGTTTGTTTTTTTATCATTTGTGAATCTACATGATGTAATACAGTTTCCTTGCAATCCCAATCTGGATTTTTTAGTATATCAATTTTGAGTATCTGCACTAATATTTTTAGAGAAGTACATACTGATGTAAAATAATGTATTTGCCACTTTCAGATTCCATCACAATTCAAAATAAAGCTCTGTTTTGCTCTAAGGTTTAAAAATGATCCAAACATAAACAAGCCAACTCCAGCTTCAGAATACGTTTCACATTTGTGTTTCACCGTCACATACTGCCAGTCCTTGTATGAGCAATTTTAAAACACATGCTGGGCTGTTATTTAATACAATTTTCATTTTGAAATACCTTTAATCCAACAATTCAAAACATAAACAAAGCCAGCGTGACAGGGCCTCAACAGGGGGCGCCATACTCCAGTTCCTGTTTCAGCCTTAGAGGAGGATTGGTTTACCAAGTTAGGAAATTGATAAATTATGGATTCCATAATGAACATTACAATGGTACGATGATTCAAGCTTTCTAAACAACCAAACTAGACTAGATTATTTGTATGATTGAGATTTGTTAAGAGCTTCAAGTTGCATTTTCGGTGTCAAACCTAAACAGCAGGTTTTGAGTTTTCTGAGGTGGGGTAAAGAAATGTTCCATGATGGTTGGATTTATGATCATTTATGATCCCTCCTGGTTTGTAATAACATTTGTTGTTGTTTCACTGATTGTAATGTCTCATGTCTTGATCCTACAGATACAAGGAACAGCATGATGCCCCCCAAGATGGATCAAACTGGTACCTCTTTCACAGGTACATCGACTTAACCACATTGAAACCTTTCTTCTTGTTCCATAACACTTGAATATCGAGGCAACTGCCAAAATAAAACAAACACCTTGATAAATGATCTTAATATGGTGTTGGGTCACCGGGAGTCATCAGAAGAGCCTCGATGCACCTTGGCATACGTTGTGTAACTCTGTCGGAGGTTGGCGACACAAATTCCATCATTTGTTTTGTTGATAGTTGGTTGAGATCTGGTGACAGAGAAAGCAAAGTTTTCATGCTCCCATCGGGATAGAAATGCTTCACCATTGGATGAGCGTGATCACTCAGAATGGCTTTGTAGTCATTGCTGTTTACCTTGACCTCTAAGGAGGTGGTGACGACCTGTCCACCCTTATTTGCTCCGGCATGTCCTTCATGTTGGTGGTTACCTGTATCAACTGCTTTTGAACCATACTAGTTTCTAATAAGATTTTGCTTTATTTGAGGCACTGTGTTACAGGAAGCACATTGTGATATTTTATGTTACATGCCTTTTGTCAGGCACAAGTCCTGCTGTGGGCTCCTACACTACCCAAAATGATGCCTGTATCCCAGAAAAACAAGGTAAATCTTGCTTATTCCCACTCTCTCATAACATAAGAATGACAGTGAAATGAAAACCTTCTCATTAATGTATCACTGTTAAATTAGTACTGACTGTCACTGTTACCAGCCACAAAAATCTGCTTTCATTTGGTTGAGTTTGGGAACGGTCAGGTTTAATTTGTGGCTACCTTTAGTAGAGAATAGTTCATGTTCACAAATATTGTTCAAACTATTTAAAACCGCAGGAATACCACATATGAATTCCTTTTTTGGAAGGATTTTACCTTTAGCATCACAATAATCATTGCTAAGTCAAAGTTTCTGTTCTATCATCAATGTACAGTCGAATGTTCGTTTTATTGTTTGTTTGTTTTTTATCATTTGTGAATCTACATGATGTAATACAGTTTCCTTGCAATCCCAATCTGGATTTTTTAGTATATCAATTTTGAGTATCTGCACTAATATTTTTAGAGAAGTACATACTGATGTAAAATAATGTATTTGCCACTTTCAGATTCCATCACAATTCAAAATAAAGCTCTGTTTTGCTCTAAGGTTTAAAAATGATCCAAACATAAACAAGCCAACTCCAGCTTCAGAATACGTTTCACATTTGTGTTTCACCGTCACATACTGCCAGTCCTTGTATGAGCAATTTTAAAACACATGCTGGGCTGTTATTTAATACAATTTTCATTTTGAAATACCTTTAATCCAACAATTCAAAACATAAACAAAGCCAGCGTGACAGGGCCTCAACAGGGGGCGCCATACTCCAGTTCCTGTTTCAGCCTTAGAGGAGGATTGGTTTACCAAGTTAGGAAATTGATAAATTATGGATTCCATAATGAACATTACAATGGTACGATGATTCAAGCTTTCTAAACAACCAAACTAGACTAGATTATTTGTATGATTGAGATTTGTTAAGAGCTTCAAGTTGCATTTTCGGTGTCAAACCTAAACAGCAGGTTTTGAGTTTTCTGAGGTGGGGTAAAGAAATGTTCCATGATGGTTGGATTTATGATCATTTATGATCCCTCCTGGTTTGTAATAACATTTGTTGTTGTTTCACTGATTGTAATGTCTCATGTCTTGATCCTACAGATACAAGGAACAGCATGATGACCCCCAAGATGGATCAAACTGGTACCTCTTTCACAGGTACATCGACTTAACCACATTGAAACCTTTCTTCTTGTTCCATAACACTTGAATATCGAGGCAACTGCCAAAATAAAACAAACACCTTGATAAATGATCTTAATATGGTGTTGGGTCACCGGGAGTCATCAGAAGAGCCTTGATGCACCTTGGCATACGTTGTGTAACTCTGTCGGAGGTTGGCGACACAAATTCCATCATTTGTTTTGTTGATAGTTGGTTGAAATCTGGTGACAGAGAAAGCAAAGTTTTCATGCTCCCATCGGGATAGAAATGCTTCACCATTGGATGAGCGTGATCACTCAGAATGGCTTTGTAGTCATTGCCGTTTACCTTGACCTCTAAGGAGGTGGTGACGACCTGTCCACCCTTATTTGCTCCGGCATGTCCTTCATGTTGGTGGTTACCTGTATCAACTGCTTTTGAACCATACTAGTTTCTAATAAGATTTTGCTTTATTTGAGGCACTGTGTTACAGTAAGCACATTGTGATATTTTATGTTACATGCCTTTTGTCAGGCACAAGTCCTGCTGTGGGCTCCTACACTACCCAAAATGATGCCTGTATCCCAGAAAAACAAGGTAAATCTTGCTTATTCCCACTCTCTCATAACATAAGAATGACAGTGAAATGAAAACCTTCTCATTAATGTATCACTGTTAAATTAGTACTGACTGTCACTGTTACCAGCCGCAAAAATCTGCTTTCATTTGGTTGAGTTTGGGAACGGTCAGGTTTAATTTGTGGCTACCTTTAGTAGAGAATTGTTCATGTTCACAAATATTGTTCAAACTATTTAAAGCCGCAGGAATACCACATATGAATTCCTTTTTTGGAAGGATTTTACCTTTAGCATCACAATAATCATTGCTAAGTCAAAGTTTCTGTTCTATCATCAATGTACAGTCGAATGTTCGTTTTATTGTTTGTTTGTTTTTTATCATTTGTGAATCTACATGATGTAATACAGTTTCCTTGCAATCCCAATCTGGATTTTTTAGTATATACATTTTGAGTATCTGCACTAATATTTTTAGAGAAGTACATACTGATGTAAAATAATGTATTTGCCACTTTCAGATTCCATCACAAATCAAAATAAAGCTCTGTTTTGCTCTAAGGTTTAAAAATGATCCAAACATAAACAAGCCAACTCCAGCTTCAGAATACGTTTCACATTTGTGTTTCACCGTCACATATGCCAGTCCTTGTATGAGCAATTTTAAAACACATGCTGGGCTGTTATTTAATACAATTTTCATTTTGAAATACCTTTAATCCAACAATTCAAAACATAAACAAAGCCAGCGTGACAGGGCCTCAACAGGGGGCGCCATACTCCAGTTCCTGTTTCAGCCTTAGAGGAGGATTGGTTTACCAAGTTAGGAAATTGATAAATTATGGATTCCATAATGAACATTACAATGGTACGATGATTCAAGCTTTCTAAACAACCAAACTAGACTAGATTATTTGTATGATTGAGATTTGTTAAGAGCTTCAAGTTGCATTTTCGGTGTCAAGTAAAACAGCAGGTTTGGTTTTTCTGGGGTGGGGTAAAGAAATGTTCCATGATGGTTGGATTTATGATCATTTATGATCCCTCCTGGTTTGTAATAACATTTGTTGTTGTTTCACTGATTGTAATGTCTCATGTCTTGATCCTACAGATACAAGGAACAGCATGATGCCCCCCAAGATGGATCAAACTGGTACCTCTTCATAGGTACATCGACTTAACCACATTGAAACCTTTCTTCTTGTTCCATAACACTTGAATATACAGGAAACTGCCAAAATACAGAGATCATTGTTACAGTGGGCCCTTGAACACCAATTACAACAAATTGAATGTCTTATATTTATAAGGCACTTGGTAAATATAAGTGAATCTGTTTAAGACTGAAAGAAGTTTGAAAGATGTCGTGGTTAATGGATGCTGTCTTTCTCATTAGGAGAAGAGTTCTACATCCTGCCATCTCCAAAGGAAAATAATGGAGGTCAGTTTAATTTTCATGTGACCTAAAAAAAATAACATTTTTTCAATAACATTGTGAGTATTTTTCAAACCAATGGGATCTGCTAGCCACAAGCTATGTTGTTAACTTGCCAGCTTGTGGTACTGATGGTTCAAAGAGGGATGCCAGAAATGCTACGTTCTGAAAAGTAATGTTTGGGCTCGTCTTTGCTCGGCACGCTAATGCATCACCGTTATCTAATAAAGTTAAATTGGTAAATTAACTTCCCAGTAGCAGTCTTGTTCTCTTGTTCTCAGCATTGTTGCATCTCTTTAAATACCTCAAAATCAAATGAGGTGCAGTCAGTTTAAAGTATTATGTTCAAAGTAAAAAAACAACATTAAATATAAAAGGGTTTAAAAAGGGTTCACTGCATCATATTACTTTCTAGGAAATGGCTACCAAGGACTGCTTACTGCTATTGTCTGTTATTTTAACCTCTCATCTCCACACATTAACCTCTTAGAGGGATACAGGTTTACACATTATTCATTGTATTCCTGGAAGTCTCAACATTTCATCCTACTCATCGGCTGACTGAATACTTGTAAATGTATAAATATGTTTCAGTTTGAACACTGTTCCCCTCCACTATATTTTCTGGGTCTAGCCACAGTGAAGATCCATTTCGGTCATAAGTGGTCAAACCTTTGGCAGCCCATAGAACCCTACTAGACCGCGTGATGGCTCAGGGCGGGCTTACGGTGGAGGAGACCCAGGACTACCTGGACTGCCAGATCGTCATTATCTTCCGTCCAGTCAGTTCACGGATCGGGTCGGACGTGGAGGCAGCCATGAGTAGCGTTCCAGGTAACGGCAGGATTTGTTTTCAGCTCATTCATATTGAAGTGTAATATTTTTTTTTAAAAGTGACACGTTGAACACTTACACCCCTATAATTCTGTTTGTCGATGCTGATGATGTCTTCTCCGACATCCTCCTCCTCGGAAGTCCACCACTAAACTCTGTCTCATATGTCCTCCCCTCCTCTCTTTTGGTGTCAACAGGTGATAAGCCTGTCATTCTGGTGATGATGCACCACACACACAATATCTACTACGTAGCCCCCTGGAGAAAACAGAGCCCACAGAACGTTGTGTTGGATGTCAACGTTCTCTACCATGAGGCTGTGCCTGGATTGCTGAAGTGTCAAAAAAACACGGAGGCAATCTGTGAAATACACAGAGAATTACTGAAGCACAGCAGTTGCAATAGTAGTAGCAGCAGTGGGAATGATGTGGGTGGTGGTTTTGGTAGCAGTGGTCCTGGAAGTAGTGGTGGTTCTGGTAGCGGTGGTCCTGGAAGTAGTGGTGGTTTTGGTAGTGGTGGTGCTGGAAATAATGCTAATTTTGGTAGCAGTGGTGCTTATCTTGATAGTGGTGGATCTGGAAGTAGTGGTGGTTCTGGTAGAGGTGTTGGCAGTTATATCAAGAGCATCTTCGGCAGTAACTACAAGTAAAATGATCAGTGATGCTCTGTATCAACAGCAGTGATATAAGTGAAGGTTAGTGGGCAGTTTGAAGAGGAATGAAGGTAGTGAAATGATTTAATGTATCCCTCAACAATACATTAATTGATTTCCCCCCCACCCTGCTTGATCAAATAAAACAGATCACCCACTGATAGTACTCATGTAAGTTGTAATGTTAATATTGGGTGTAAATTATTACAGTAATAAATGAATACCAAAATGATTGAACACCAGATGCTATTTCTCAACGTAGTCTTCTCTAGACCTGCCTGGTGTTGAATTGAATGTGGTGTGTTTTGACACAGATGCTTTTGCTTTTGTGCAAACAATCAGCCTTTTGCAGAAAACCTCAAAAAGATCAGTCAAGTTTCTGGAATATATAAATCAAACTGTCTGATTTTTCCATTGACATGTTTTTGACATTTTACAATACACTATTAATGATTTAGGATTCAGGATTAAAGCTGATACTGTACTTAATCTAGAACACATTCCAAATGATCACTTTTAACCAAATTAGTCTGAGTTGAAAATACCAATATTCTTGTAGGCCTTGTGTCCACCGGGCACCCCTTTGTTAGGTTGCAGTGCTAATTGCTTACAGGAAGTACTGGTTGTAGCTGGCACTGTTGATATGCAACTATTCAAAAACAGTTCAAAAGGCGGCCCTCTTTTGATAACACTAGCAGTAGCACTCAGTGGTCCAACTGCTAAAAACACACACACAGTTCTTAGCGCTGTCTGGAATGCCTAACAATTTATCCTTTCCACTGAAAACAAGGGGGGGGAAAGCCAGTGCAGTAAAGTCTGGTCCTGGTGAACACACAGGCTTTGATGTTGTGCTTATGTATTATCTATGTGACTTGATGATCAGGAATGCTCAATAAACCAATGCACCAATATGATGTGTGTAACTAAGTTTTCTTTTGAGAAACACAGTCCTGATGAGGTTTAGAGTTACCTACTTTATTTACCTGATTTTACGAGTTTGAGTTTCCATATACTGGAACAGCCCTCAATGACAGACAATTGATGGACAAAATATCTATGTGTATGAAACTAGGATAGGTAGGATTCTTGTTTAACCAGGCAGGTTTACTAACAATGCATTCTTATTAAACCAGGCAAGTCAATTTTACAGTGATATTTTGCTTCATGTAACTTTTCATTAATTTAGCTCATCAGCGTGTGGATAGTGGCACTCTTTGGTTTCAATGGAAGAAAAATAACTAAAATATATAATATAAATATATAAATAACTAAAGAAAAATTGGTTACTGCAGCAGCAAAGAATAGGGTGTGGGTGTGTGTGTGTCTGTTATGAGTCATTTTTTCAAACTTTCAAGTTCCCTGCGAAGCGATCATGTTCCTCTTATCTAAATTCCCATCACAATAAAAGCCCTTTTGTACCGAACTCGTACTATATTCGTATGTTGTAATATTGTTATTTCTCTTGGACCCGGGGAGAATAGCCGTTGCCTTGGTCATGAGGCATCCTACTTAACAATAACCAATATAACCAATAAACTCATGCCTCCTGTCCGAACTCTCTTTATCCACGGCTCTGGGTTCGTTGTTGTTTATAATCCGAGGCTGTTTCCGGCACTCGAGGGGCGCACGCGCCGGCTCATTTAACAGTATTTTCTGTACTTTATTTTGACCGTTTATTGCAAAGACATCTACTCACAATCTTTCTGCTCCAACAGCATATTGATACATAAATATGACATTCCGTGTAGCCTCGCTAGCTAGCACCATAGCTACAGTTAGCCAGCGGTGAGCTCATCTGACACTTGTTTTGCAGCGTGCCTGATTGACTAACGTTAATTTCAACAGGTGGTCATTATGTAAGGTTTTGAAGTTACCAACTAACTCCTGAGTTCACATTTTTCTTGCCACCAATGATTGTATTGAAGAGAACTGTAAGCTAAAGTTTTCTTCTTCTCGGCTAGGTTAGCTAGCTGCAGCTGCTTCTTATCAAGCTAACAGCTAACGGGATTAAACGTGTTTATACTAACGTTGTTATCGATTTGACACACTTGGTGGTGTGTCATGCTCCTTGGCCGCGTCCTGTTGAGCCTCACATCGACGTGTTTGAGAAGGGTTTGTGCACAGAGGGTTTTTGCTGTCAATGAACGGACAGTCCTGAGGCTGCATCCCATATGTATCAAGTATTGCTGTAACGTCAGTCAAGTAAAGCAATATACATCCCGGATCAAAGTCAAGGTAATGGAGTGAAAGAACGAAGTCTTGTCAACATGTGCAGCCCTCAATCATTTTCTTTCTTTAATAGAAAAACTTTGTTGGCAGCCCAGACAGTGATTGTGTGGTGAAAGTCTGAATCCACAAGCTGCTGTGTAACTTACTGATGATGGTGATGGTGTGTTGTATCAGTCCTAGCTATTTCTAGCCTGTTCAACGCTCCTTCATTTACCAGCTGACAGAGTGTGACATGGAGACCAAGGCTGTTGCCTCTGATGATGATGGTGATGAAGATGTGGTTGGACAGGAGAGTGGGGTGGAAGAGGTGAGGAGGAGGAGGATGATGACTGCAGGCCAGATGCATCCAGGTAGCAAGGACACCCAGCTAGGTGTGGCCGAGGGAGAACCCTCCACAGTACCCAGTGAGTACAACTGACTGACTGCCTGCGTCCCTGTCTGGGGACTGTCTAGATCAAAGACACTTTGGTGGTAGTTGTTGAGAGTAACATGTATGAGTCCGTTTGTGCTCTTTGCATGTTTTTGTGTTCAATGTGTTTGTGTTTGCATGCTCCAGACAGATCAAGGGAGAGGAAGATGAAGAGGAGGAAGAATATGAAGAAAAAGCTACCGTCGGCTGATAATTCAGGCAGTTTGATGTCGGCGCTTCCGTTTACCTTGGCGAGTCCGGCTGCATGGAAGGAACTGGGATGTATGTACATAGTGACTATTCTTTTTTACAAGAGTCTTCAAATTGCAATTCAGATTTGTTTTGGTAGTCGACAGTAGAGGGTTAAAGGAAAGAGGGGAGGGAAACGAACAGTTTCAGGAGTGTGAGGGTATTGTGTTTCTGAGTTGTCTTCCCATTAACCAGCTAGTTGGCTTGTGGCTACCATTACCCAATGGTTTTAGGGAGAAATGCCAAAAAGCCATTTTCAGAGAAGCTGGGAAAATGGCAGACTAAAGTTCACTAATTCAAAATATCACGGCAAGTAAATTCTGTTTTATGGTGATCTTTTCCAAAGTGTGAAGTGTCTTTGCCCTTTCTCTCCAGTCCCCAGCCCAGAGTCAACTCATAAGAAGGGAAAGAGGAAGAGGGGAGACGGCGGAGGGCGAGTGGACAGCGAGGAGGATGCAGAGAAGAAGAAAAAAAAGCAGAACCAGCGTCCCAACTACTTTGTCTCCGTCCCCATCACTAACACACAGGTAACAAACTACCACTCAATTGGTGTGTCCTTAAGCAATACAAAGACCATTAACGGATCATTCCTGATTTAGTTTTTTTATGTGATCGTCAGAAAGGTCTTTGTCCTGAGAGTAGTAGGCATTGCTAGCCTCACCTGACCACGCCTTCGCTCACTATCTGGTTTGGAGGGTATTCTTTGTTTTATGAGATGCTAAAAAATCAATCCCTCTTGCTGATGCTCCCACCTTTCCTCTGTGACCCAGAAACTGATGACCATGATTACTTCCTCCTGCCCATAATAGTGGAGAGAGATGAGAGAGGCTGTTTGAGAGAACTCTTGAATTCTCCTTTGGTGGAGGAGACTTAAATCCATTGACTGTTTTATAAACAAATACTTTTCAGATGTCAGATGATTGCAGTATTTGATTTGAGGAAAACTTTGAAGATTCAATTACCTCAAGGTTAAATCTGAATGCTTATTGACTAAAAAGCAGAGAGGACATTGATTGACCTGAGGTCATCATCTATTGACATCTCATCTGTGATGTTGAATTGCAGAAGCTGTCCCAATTTTCTCTGCCTTTCCTCCATCTCTCCCTCTCTTCCTTCCCTTCACTTACCAAGTTAGTTCCTGGAAGGAGACGGGTGGCAGTGAGGGACAAGAGAAAAGGAGCAGCTGTGAAAAGTTTTATGACCCCATCTCCCCTATAGTCATTTAGCGGTTGTGGTGAATGAAAGCAAATTTGTCCAATGACAGATCAGTTCATCTGTGATTGAGGTCCAAGAGGCGGTGCTTCAGCAGGAGCCACGATTGGCCAAAGCCATGATCCCTGCCCCCAGTCTCCACATCACGCTATTAGTCACTCATCTCGCCAGTCAGGAGCAAGTAGATCTGTGAGTGGATGCACATGCCTACACACACACACACACACACACACAAACCTACACACAAACCTACACACATGTATGAATGCACTCAGGAATGCACATGCATACACACTCACCTAATGGCACTATAACACACATACATACACACACCCCTGAGAGAGCTACTGAACAGGATACAGCAAGAACACACAAAAACTAGCATCAGCACGACTAACTCAAACTGTAATGTCACATCAACAACTGCAGTCAGTGATGCTGGGTTCTACATTTTTCATGCATAGTGGTGAACTTTAAAATGTTGGAAGCTAGGATACTGTAAATGTGTACTAGATAGTAGGTAGTATAAACCTTGAGTCGACCCACAGCCATACAAACACACAAGCATGCATTATAGCAGATGCATACACATACCTTATAGCTCTGGTACACACACACACACACACACACACCTGTACCGGATTATTTTTCTACAGCGACTGATTATTTTGTCATGTCTCTTATTTGTGGCTTGGGGAGGATTTGCTTGACTACAGACTGAACTCGAAC
The DNA here is from genome assembly GCA_034670405.1 of Hoplostethus atlanticus. Taxonomy (NCBI): domain Eukaryota; kingdom Metazoa; phylum Chordata; class Actinopteri; order Trachichthyiformes; family Trachichthyidae; genus Hoplostethus; species Hoplostethus atlanticus. Next base: position 1,050,719 of record JAXDDX010000033.1, read on the forward strand.
CTGACCTTGAAGAGAGGCGTTGCAGCTTTCTACATTGACTAATTATTAGGATGTTACATTAGATGAAACGTCTATCTTATCTCTTCCTCTCAGTACTTCCAGGAAAAACTACAAGGTCTATAAATTATTCAGGCTTACATCCCATAAGCCTTAACAACAATGCTGAAGGAAGTTTGGAGAGGACGATCACTGAGACCAGGCCTCTATGGATCAATCATTCCTCACCAATTGACACCAAGTGGCACGGCTGGCTGCAAGGTCATCTTGCGGTGGCCCTTGGTTGAATGAGGACGGCAAACAGCAAACAGTGCTGACAAGCTGACAAACTATTTTAGGTAAACTGAAGAAAAAAAAAAAGTAAAAAGATTCCCCACATTGTTGCTGATGTGTGGTGAAGAAAAATAAGCGACTACATTTCAAAATGTGACGTTATCACTCCAGCGTTTTATTGGGAAGCTTTGGGAAGGATCAGGACTTTTGGATTTCACCGACCAGCTCTGGAACCTACGAGCCACGTTATGTGATTTTTAGTGATGCTTAATCTACGTCAAGTAGAAGATTGTGTCATTACTAATCACTGGATTCTCTCTTATGTAATATGAGCTGGAGGAAGAGAGAGGATTAAGTAGTGCATTGGTGTGTGTGTTTCTCTGTGTGTTGATGTGAATATTGATGTGTATATCCTTTTTAGGGCGGCAACTGTACTGGCCCAGGTCAAGCCCTCATTGGCTGAGCTGTTGGCTGGGCAGGACTTGGTGCTGTCCTTCTCAGGGATCGGTCAGTTCAGGAAGGAGGTGGTGTTTATTGGGCTCGCCCCAGGACAACACAGACACAGACTGGAGAGGCTGGCAGGTCAGTGATGACGTTTATCTCTTCACCCTCTTTCTCCTCTCTTGTCCTCCTTCTCTCCTTTAAGTCTTCTCTCATTGTCAAGTGATATGGAATTATATTGTTATATGTATGGTGTGAGTATTGAATTACATTGTTGCTGTATTGTTTGTAGTTTTCAGTTATGATCCTCTTAAGGGCTTTTCGCACTGTACTTATCTGAGGATAGATTGTTGAATTGTAGATACTCGACTGATCTCCGAAGGCAGGTATGGATTAGGGGTCTTGCTCGAAGACCATTCAGCAGGGTGGGTGGAGTGCTTGCTGTCATGGGGGCTTGAACTTGTGTCTTCCGGTTCAAGGACAGTCTCCCTAATCGCTTTGCAACATCACAGATTAAAGGCTAAACTATCTCCTGTGTTTTATTTGTGGTTTAGCATCATAGTGTATGCCCTGGGATTATCCGTAAACTGAGCTAACTCTAACTCTCTGAACGGTGGTCTAATCCTGACTTTAGTCCAGGGCTAGCTAGGGGAGCAGGATTAACAGTAGAGCTCTAGAAATTAGTCCTAACTAAGGATGGTGCAGTGTGGGAATGTGGCTAAATTAGGCTTGGGCCAAGTTGTAGTCTAGTAAGTAGTATTCTTAGTAAGAATACACTGAAAACTTCTGTGAGCTCCCAAGCAGTCAACCACCTACACTGGTTGTTCTGGTATTCAGCAATACTACCACTGGCTAATTTTTGTTTTACATCAGGGTGTCCTAAAATACTCCTTAACTGGATTGTAATTAAATGTGACAAATGTTTGTAATTAATTCTCTCATCTCATCCCTTGTGTTTATTTCACTGATGCGAGAATAGTCACCTCCTGCTAAACCTCTTCACTGCTGTGTGTGTGTGTGTGTCTGTCTGTCTGTCTGTCTGTCTGTTTGCATGCATACATGCACACATGTGAGTGTGTGTGTATGAATTGTGCGCCATGTACACACATTTGTGTTCTTCCATATATGCGTTTGCTTTGGTATGAAAGACAGACACATACATTTGCGTGAATGTTTGTGTGTGTGTTTTGTGTTTATGTCTTTGGTCTTCAGCACAACATTAAGCCAACATTTCTAAGAGGATTCGCTCTCCATTGCTCTAGCAACACACACACACACACACACACACACACACACACACACACACACACACACACACACACAGTAAATGAGTGACCGTGGACAGGACATGGCTCTGTTTATTTATTAAGTGTGTTGTTAAGAATGTTAGCTCTCTCGTTTCTAGCTGTGGGAGATTTGCTGTTGTTCACAAATCTAGATTAAATGGCCTAAAATCATAGGAATGGCATCACTGGATTCTGTTGACTTCATAGCTCATAATCCACAGCCAGTACATTATCATTAACTCTGCAAGCACAGACTCCCACAAATATAATGATACAAAATTATACATTTCATATATTAGTCAAGCCAAGCTGACACAGATCCCGAAATACATCTAGGGGCTTGGTGCAAACAGGCAATGCAATAAATAATCTTCTATATCATGAACCACAAATATACCCTTGCATTTTATTAATTATATTATTATTCTAGTCTGGTTTTCGAGCTTATCATAGCACTGAAACAGCACTTAAATGACCTGAAAATAAATAGAGAAAATAAATAGAGATTCAGGAAATATGTCCATTGTTATCCTCCTTGACCTCAAATTTGACATAGTTGATCATGTGGTCCTAAACTGGCTCAGGTCCTACTTAACTGGCCGGGGCTATGTTGCATTTTGTCTCAGAACGACAGGCCGTAACATACGAGTGCCCCAAAGCTCAGTTTTAGGTCCCCTTCATTTAAATGTGTACATATATCTCCTTTCATCAATACGCTGATGACACGCAGATATATATGTTGCTTGGGCCGGACCCCAAATAAATCAATTACCTCATTACTACAGTGTGTCGATGAAATTAGGTGAACTTCCTAAAACTAAACAAAGACGAGGCTGAAATTCTGGTTATTGGAAATGAAACACAGAGGCAGAAGGTATTGGTTCATCTTGACTCTTAAATCATAAAACCATGTCAAGAATCTCAGATTCATCATTGATACTGATCTCAGTCAGCACCACATCGGTAATATCTGTAAAAGAGCGTACTATCACCTGTGTAACATCTCTTAAGTGCGTGGGATGCTCTCCCCAGCTGACTGTAAGAAACTTGTCCATGCCTTTGTGTCATCAAGACCTGACTACTGTAACTCTCCTGTGTGGCCGACCAAAAACTCCATAGCCGCTCCACAACAAGTCCAAAATGCCGCCCCCAGGGTTCTCATTCGTACAAGAGTGAGGGAGCACATCACCCCAGTACTTAAAACGCTTCACTGGCTTGACTTCAAGATTCTCATTCTGGTGTTTAAGTGCCTTCATAACCTTGCCCCTGCCTATATTAGTGACACGATTGTCAGATATGCTCCAAATAGATCCCTCAGGTCAGCAAACGGCAATCTACTATATATTCCCTAATACACGATCTGATGGGTGGAGAATCATCCTTCAGCCACTATGGACCTAAACTCTGGAACTCTCTTCCAGAAAACCTGAGAGCAATTAATTCAATTGATATCTTTTTATTTAAACTGGCTTTTAAGTAGTCGATTTAATCTTTAATTCTTTTTTTTTAAAGCCCTTCTTGGTTCAGTGACTGGTGTATAGTACGGGCTGAAACCAGTACCCCAGACCTCTCCAGGTCAGCCTTGAGCTCTTTGGATGTCATGTCATGTTTTTAATGGCTCTCACCAACCTTCGACAACATCTGAGGTCCTCTTACCACCACGTCCTGGGAGATTCTCAGCAATTCAATGAGCAGCAAACTTCTTAAAAACATTGTGAACTGTGGAAACAGGAATTCCAAGGTCTCGAGAGATGGTCTTACAGCCTTGTGAATGCTTATGTTTGGTGATAATAGTTTTTCTGACACCTGCTTTTCTCTTCACCATTTCCCCAGACGACCAGGGAAGCAGAACAGGCTGTTTTATCATTTTTAAATTGGATAATTAATTCATTTATACTATGTGGGCGCCTACAACCTGTCACAGGTGAAAATGAGAATCCATTTCCTCAACAAAATTAATTTGAATTGTTCTAAAGGGTGTCAAAAATCATAGCTGTGGCCACTTTACAATTTTGAAACCATGAATGTTTTTTTTTATTCTTAGTTTGATCATGTGCTGTTTTAAAATTTTAGATGAATGTGTTAAGACCGAAAGTTGTTACAGTTTCCAATTATTTCTGAAGATATTGTACATTATCTGCCTAAAATGCATGGGTGCCAATAATCCTGGCCAGAACTGTATGTGTCTCCATACTGTTAATGTTGAAAGAGCAAGTTAAGAGTGAGATGGGAAGTCTGACTCTCCTGTCCTCTCTCATCCACTGACCCCCGCCCTCCATCCACCCCCCCTTTCCCCTCTCCATATTGATTATATACTAGCCTTTCTCTCCTCCTTGAGTTCCTCTTCCAAAAATACCTCTGTGGTTTCCCTCTAAACCTCATCAGATGGTGTGTGTGTCTGTGTGTGTCCCTTTGTTTGTCCTTGCATATACTGTCTGTGTATTTACGTCCTTGTTCATGCATCTGTCTGTGTGTGTGTGTGTGTGTGTGTGTGTGTGTGTGTGCAAATGATATATGTGCGAAAATCTTTTTTCCATCCATTGACACATATTCCCTGCAAGCTGCTCAACCATCTGTATCTGCACTATTTGTATTCTCCCGTATGCCTTTACAAAGATCCATACAGGGGAGTCCAGGTGGGCTTGTGATGTACTGATGATGTTGTGGGTTTGAATCCAACTCATGCCTCTATCTCATGTAATCTTCTCTCTCTTCAATCCTTTTTGTGCTATATGAAGCTATAGACTTCCTGTTTGGTCTTATCAATGAATGATTGATCAATCGGGGTGCCTACGGTCAATTGAAAACACTCAAAAATAGTGTTTTACGAGCCTGGAAAAGTTATGGAACATGTCTGTATAGTTTTGGAAAAGTCATGGGAATTTGTGGATAATCCTCTTTTCCGACCAGTGAAATGTTTAATGTCAAGCTCCCCTGCTTGTTGATCCACTTACCTTTTTGAGGAATACAAACCCAAATCAGAATTATTAGCATTTGTCCTAAGTGACACATGTAGCCAGAAATAAGACCCGGGACATTCAGATCAGATATTCAACGTAAACAATGTACATGTCCAACATAGAATGGAAATTGTGCTGTATGTCATGGAATAGTCTTGGAAAAGTCCTGGAATTTGATTCATCATGTGTTTTTATTTGTGTTTTGACTGTAAACTCTGTAGGGATGTAACGATGCATTCAGCTCGCGGTTCGGTCAGATACACAATATTGGGTTCGCAGTTCAATATTATCACACTATTTTGAGCAAAATCTGAATGAAGACAATTCAGTTTTCAAACCATGCAAATTAAATTTCCCTCATGGGATAGTAAGGTTTTGAAATGAGTAGTACCTGTCTCTGTATACCGTCTAATAGAGCAGAAAATCCATTACAATAAGAATAATGATAAAATATAACTACTGGATGGATAATATACAAATAATCTAAAGCCTGCGTGTGTGTTGCAGAGTTGTTGCGGAGCCGTTTTGAGGAGCAGGGCCTTCTGCAAGGAGACTGTCGTGGGTTCGAACCACACCTCACCATTATGAAGCTCTCTAGAGCACCAAAACGACGCTCTAAGGTACACATGCACGCGCACAGTCACACACATCCCGGGAAGGGTTGGGAAGATGTCATGATATTGTCTCCAGTCTATATGATTTTCATCACTGTATTGTAAAAATAATGTTGCAGGGCTGTAAGTCGGTCATAAAGCCTTTTATCATTGCAGATGCCAAATTTCTGCTACCTCCTCTCCTGCCAGTAGGTGGCAACACCTGGCTCCTATACAGTCCTCGTTCAAGCATATTCTTTCATGCCTGACTGTCCCATATCTTGTTTTGTGAAATGCTAATTAGTAATTATTGGACTACAGATCTCTCTGACATCTCACAGAACTAAGGTTTGCAATTATAACTGCTGTGGCTGAAAAAAACAACAAACAAATAAAACTGTCTAATAATATAGCCTACTTTATAGGTTTCTTTACTGGACACCAGTGGAAAGTGCCCTGCATTTGATTGCTGTACTTCTTTCTATTGCTAACGTATTTTTCATGTAAAGCTTGCATACAATTTTGTCCAGCCAACTTTCCAATATCATCCTTCACAAACCCAAAGAACTGCCAAACAGCTGCTGTAGCATTTCTCATTGGCACAAGCCGTGTTTTTCATTCCCCTCACCTTCGTGAGTAATTATGGTGAGGTCACATTAACGTGTTGAAATTAGTTACCCGAGGGGACAACAGTGTAATTATTGCTCAAACTACCAGTGGCACTGACACAAGAGTTAATAGCGAGCCTAATTTGATATTTTGGTAGAAAATGTAGCCTAAATTATATCATGCTAGCAAATATGATACCTTGAACATTTTCAAATACCCTGGGAGGCAGCAATGTTGTTGACGTTGATGTTGCTCAGTGCTAATCCTGGGAAGGATGGGGGCACAGTAGGGGGAGGGAGGGAGAAGGATAGGAGAAAGAGACGGGGGAGAGGAATTTAGAGAGAGAGGAATGAGATGGCAAGGGAGAAAGATGGAGAAAAGGAGGTATGAGCAGAAGTTGGGAGGAGAGATAGGGATGGCGGGGAGAGACAGAGGAAGGACGGCGTCTTCTATCGTCTTTTCTCTGTCACATGATGACATTTCATCTGGCCTGGCGCCTGGCGGACGGCACGTTGCTCCTCTTCGTGTGTGTGTGTGTGTGTGTGTGTGTGTGTGTGTGTGTGTGTGTGTGTGTGTGTGTGTGTGTGTGTGTGTGTGTGTGTGTGTGTGTGTGTGTGTGTGTTCTTAAATGTGAATTCACGTTACATAAACGGTATTACCAAAGCATCTGAATACAATTTAGGGACGGTTGTTGCAAATGAGCGTAAGATACAAACACTATGATTCATACATCGGATAAATGTTGTCAGTTTATCAATGTATATTGTATCTGTCCCTTTCAAATAAACCATAAATAAATACAATACAAAAATATATGAGGAACTAAATCCCTCTCACTCTCTCAGGGTATAAAGCGTGTAGACCCAGACCTTTACTCCAACTATACTGACAGGTAGGTACTTGGTTTTTGTATTTGGATACTGACTTTGATTTTCTTAGCTCTGTACTCTGGTCTTTGCCTGCCTACAATGAGTCCTATGATGAGTTCTCTTAGTGCAGCGGTGTAATAATATTTTGTGGTTGTTATGGATGATGAGATGACACAGTTGACTGTGTGCACTGTCACCTTTTTAATTTGAGAGGATTTTCATCCATATTTTATGAACAGTAAATATGAGTCTGTTTATATTGGTAACAAATCCAATTATAGCTATCAGGATTTTACTGCTTAGCAACAAAATTAACAACTGAATCACTTAAAATAGTTCCAGACTCATAATGTCCTACATCGCTTTTTGCCACATACATTACTTTGCATGTGAATATACATAGTGAGCTCTACTTGGAGCCATATTGTTTTGTGTTTTGGCTCATTTTTCTAAATTCATGCCAAATTCATGCTTAATGCTTCACTACTTGCTGGAAGCACCAACACTTTTCTACTCTCACTCTCACTCAGGTTTTTTGGAGACGAGAGGGTTGAGCGGGTAGATCTTTGTTCCATGTTGAAGAAGAAGCAAGAAGACGGATACTACCACACCGAAGGTTCACTACAACTAGGTCAGTAGACAGACACACACACACACACACACACACACACACACACACACACTTTTTTTATTACAAACCTGTTAACCATACTTACTGCAGCTAAGTTAGCACATGTACACACACACACAACCATTACAATAAAGCTGAAGGTTAGCTCACACATACTCTTACACACACACAAAACCTTACTGAGAGTTGATACAGGTTAGTACACACATGCTAGTGGCCCAGTGCTGACTGAATATAGAGGAAATACTGGTGTGTGTGTGTTTGCCTTCCTGGCTCGGCTGTTGGGTGCAGTGTTTTGCCACCAGAGGGCGATGTCTACTCACATACAGGACAATTGAATTCCTTCTAGTGAAATGGTGCCCATAGTGGGGCCAGTGGGACAGACTTGGCTCTCCACAGCTTATTTTGGCTCTCAGTGAGGTGCTGAGGTTTCCCTTATTAACTTAACAAGTTGCTGTATCCATTTCTTATTACATTTTCTTTATCGCTAGAGGTATCGTCTTACGCTATTGCCTCACAACTGTGAAATGAATATCAAGGAAACAAGACTGTTTGTTTCTATTGCAACACATCTCATGTTGCAGGAACAAATAGACACGCTTCTGTGCTGTTTCTTGAGACAGGCTTGATGTTGTGAAATTAAATCAAACTTTTCCCGACTCCAACTTGGAGGCTTTGGAGGAGCTGTCTGCCAGTATGCCGTCGAGAGAGGATTCTGCAGTATATCACAGTTTCATTCATTCAGGATAACCAGTTTTGTCTGCACCTTATCCTTGTAAATATGAATAACTTGGGTAATCACATTAACACCGTGGAAATAGAATTTACAGTAAACAGGATTAGTGTGTTCATAACCTGGCTAATCTTGTCCTAACACATACACTAACTCAGAAATGGAGTATTGGAGTAATCGTAATGATGTGTTTCCCATATGTTTTTTTTGTTGTTGTTTTTTTACAGCAGTGGAGGTGGGGGGCGTAATTGTTTCGGTTTGTTTCACAAAACGGCAAAAAAACGTGTTTGCATTCATCAGTGAGCGTGTGCATATATTACATATATACAGGGACTCCCCAAGCAGCACTGTGTGTGTGTGTGTGTGTGTGTGTGTGTGTGTGTGTGTGTGTGTGTGTGTGTGTGTGTGTGTGTGTGTGTGTGTGTGTGTGTGTGTGTGTGTGTGTGTGTGTGTGTGTGTGTGTGTGTGTGTCAGTCAGCGTGGATGGAACTAGGCTGCCACAATGTTTTCTGGATGGCTGGGTTGTCTGTCTGTGTGTGTGTGTGAGACAGACAGAGTGTGTGTGGGGGAGTGAGAGACGCACAGGGAGAGAGAGATGTGTTTAGCTCACACTTGTCATTGTCAAAAAGCTTGTGTTGTAGTCAAGTGGTTTTCACTATGCTTGTGTGAAGGCCACAGCTGAACAACGTATCCCGTTCGTCCTAATGCTACAGCGTGTTATCCACATCAAAAGGTTGCAGTGTGGAATTTTTTTAATTAAATGACACAATGCACACAGTAAGGAGTGAGAAGTGTCAAATATACCTCCCTCAAGCCCACCAACACTATATAATATGAGATTTATTATCACTAGGAGGTCCAGTGGGAGATTTCTTCAGTACCAATTGCAGATCTGATTCATTACAAAACGATGTAGACCATTAGTTAGGCTTCAGTGAAGGGAAAAATTATTGCGATGATCCATTAGAGAGATTTAACATGTTTTTATGTGTGGGGGAAAAAGGCAGAAATATTGCCACCCTATAAGCCCTGGATTTATGACGCGTTATATTAGCTCTGGCATGTTGCAGTGGATGTGCTAGTTTGGCCCTACTTTACACATCACTGCTTAACCGAAAGTGTTTCAGACCACATCAAAAAGTAATGTAGATTTAATTAAACTAGACTTCTATTGCAACCCATATGGCAGCTGTAATATCATCAAATTTCATCCCTATTGTGCAGCTCGAACCATAAAACATGCATCATCAGAATTTTTTCTCACACATGAAGCGCATCTCAAAGTGCTTTACAGTCGGCAGAAGTCAACTTACCAAGAAGTTCTGACTTGATGACAGCTATTTATTTAGTTTAGTCCATTTTCTTTGTTCCAGCTATCACAATTTGTCTGGTAAAATTGAACCATGCACCCTCCAATACTCCATTTCTACCGTTGCCATAGTGACTCATATTCATTGTCCATTTCCAGCAAAAACACCCCAAATTTTCCCAAAATATTTGCCAGCATATAATGACGGTTATAGGACCCCCCCTCCCCGCTCTGGTGTGCACTCAAGATCCTTTACTGCAGGCATCGCTGTCTCCACAACATTTTAAAAGCATTATCTGCATTATCTTTTGGCCTCTTCCTCCCATACTTTGGAAAAAAAAGTATTTTCTACAACGCTATATAAATCTATATTTTTAACACTGGATTTCCTGTTTTGGAAAATATTGCTCTGCCAGTCTAAGTGGATAATTATGTGGCATGATTTTCACATTTAGGTTGATGAGGAAGTCATAGTTGCGGTTAAATTATGTTGTACAAGGTGTTTTTCTCTTTCTTTGGATGACTGCAATAAAAATCAGTTGTTGAGCTCCTGAGTCCACAATGACAAATCATCGTTATATTATCAGTTGACCTTTTAGCGGTACATTTCTATGACGCATGTCCTAAAACATTGCACACATTGGCCATAAATGTTAAATGGGTCATTTATTTTATGTGCATACAATATTTACACATATTCCTTAGACTAGGAGTGCCCATGGATTTGATCCCCACCCCTGATAATAGTAATGCTGTGTGTTATCCATTACGCTACACATACAAGCACATACACTTCAGAGTAATCAGATTGAATCAAATCAAACATCTTACTTGTGCTATTTAAATATATATATGTCTACATTCAAGGAAACATTGCACTGATATTATCACTATTTTAAATTGACGATAATCAATCATGTCAGCTGACGAGTGATCTGCTTTCCTTTCCTCTCCATATTTTTTCTCATCTTGCCTTTCCTATTTCCCCTCCACTCTACTCTCTCTCTTTTTCTCTCTCTTTCACACACACATACACACATTCTCTCTTTGTTGTTGACCTTGTCATTTTGTCACCAGGTCATTGCTGGTTTGAAATGAGAAAATGAGCTCCTCAGAGGCACACACACACACACACACACACACACACACACACATACACACACACACACACACACTCCAGAGCATGTCATGATGGCTCCAGATCAATATGGGCTAAAGTGATATTCTTTGGGGGTTGCAGCAGACAAGAAGATGTACTCACACACTCAAACAAACAAACACACACACGGGACTTGGGAGGTGCATCGTACCACGAGGATGTATGTGAGGTGCAGTGGGCATGTTGCACGTGATCACGATCATGAGACATCCATATGGAGAGGCGGGGCTAAGGTGGCCAGGGATAATCCAATAAATTAGCCTGTGTCTGCTGTTAACCGACTATAAAGTGACAAGTTTGGACAACACTGTAATGTTAAGAACTACAACACTGACTAACAGGCTTAGGGAGAGACTGGTAACAACACTAGATTGCTAGATGTACTGTGACAAATGACCAGATGGACCATGTGGATCTATGAAACACAGCGGAATGACTCTTGGCCAGTCACGTTGTGATTATAACAGGTCATTATTGATTATTTGCATCAGTAATATAGTCCACTGCAATACTCATATTCATTTTGAGCTGTGTGTGTGAGTGTGTGTGTGTGTGTGTGTTACCACAATACCAAAATTCTGGTTTTGATACTGATACAAGGCATGAATTTCGATTTTATAAAAAAAAAAAAAAAAATGCCATTAGTGTGCTTTATTTCATAATGTTTGTAGTCAAAAAAAACACACATACTGTCTCTATTCAGTAACTATAAATGGACAAATCTGTAATCTCTGTATAAGATCACGTTTGTGACTGAGCTAGTGATGCATGTATTTTTGTTGTGGGTACAGGGGATGTTAAGAGCTGATGCTGACATGGTCATCAGGTGGTTTGCTATTCTTATTCTCTTGGTACGTTGCAGTCAGTCTATAGGTTTCTGATCGTGTATTTTAATCCCATAATCCACAGCACAAAATAATCCATATAAGTCCCTCTGGTACACATCCAGACTGTGTGTGTGTGTGTGTGTGTGTGTGTGTGTGTAGGAGGGGTGGGGGATGGGGTGGTGAAGAACATAAAGACAGCTAGAGGAGAAGGTGGAAGGGGAAGAAGGGGGTCAATTGCTGTTACACATGTAATCTCGTTAGCGTCCCAGTGACTCAGTGGGCGAAGGTGCGGTAATTATGAAGCTGCAGGTTTGAATCAGGTTTGCAACCTTTGTCTCACATTGTTCTCCGTCTTCCATCTTGCTTTTCTCTCTAAAGAGGGGTTGCAGTTCAGTGTTGCCCCGTCCACTCCTGTTAAGACAAACTGCAGAAAAACAACTCAGAAGTAGGTCGCTGAAAAACACAAGCACTTAGTCTCTGTTTTTTTTTTTCCTCTCGCTCCCTTCTCTCTTTCCCATTCACTGGGTACTGCCACTGGTGTGTGCGTGTGTGTGTGTGTTGGAATGTGATGTTAATGTAAGCAAAGGAATGGAGATAGCTGGAAAAGTGTGTGTGTGTGTGTGTGTGTGTGTGTGTGTGTGTGTGAGAGCGAGTGAGTGAGTGCACACTGAGGTGATGAGTCTCACATGACTCGTGTGTAAAGCAAGACAACATTGCCTTTTATACACATTTACACACACATACAGTCTCTCACACACACACACACACATACTCTCTCTCCAACTCACTTCGTTTACTTAGGGTACTTGGATACCTTGACTTTTCAAAATTTAGACTTCCTCACAGGGTACTTGTGGGGAATTTTAAGAAGTTTTTTCCTTCAGTTAACCTGAAAACATCTTCTATAAAGAGCTAGCTTGCAGATAGTAGGTAGCTGAAAAGCTCCCCCAGACTGTAACAAGGGTCTGAAGTAAAAATGTCAACTGAATATTATGTGCCTGCTGTGTTTTAGAAGCACACACATACATGCACAAACAGATTGTCAATGATAGCTAGGTCGTCTGTGTGACATTTAGCGTTGTTCTGCAAAGTGCCAATGATAATCTCTCAGGAGACTGGTAGCTAGCTTCTGCCCTGGCCTATTGGCATTTATAATACATACACTAACACATACAGACTTACACACACATACAGGCGTACACACACAAACAAGCCCATAGACACAAACACATGACACACAAAGCACACAGGCAGATGGTGCAGGTAGCCTGATGCTCTGTGATCTCTTGGTATTTTATTGAGGTGGTCACTCCTCCAGAGGCTGTGTTGCTTAGCGTTAAAATGGATCTTTGGCAGTGCGACCAGTCGTGGGGGCCAGACGTCAAACGCAAATTTCTCTCCAGACAAACAGCGAACCAAGAAACTGCCACATTTGTGTAGTAGTCTAAACAGTATTGAAGGCTGTATATAACAGTATTCAAGAGGTTTTGAGGCCTTGGATATACGTTATCAAAGACGTTTGGGACCTATAAACAACCGATTGCTTTGGGAGTCAGCACATTAAGAGTTTTGGGAATGAGCTGAGCGGAGACAGCTGCATGATTTTTACATGATTGAATTGTATTAAAGGCCCCATCTGTTATTGCCGGATGATGCCTCCTTCTTAAAGCCCCACTACTAGCTTTGTTTCTAGAGATTAAATGTATTGAAAGGACTCCTAATTTCATCTCTCTCTCTCTCTCTCTCTCTCTCTCTCTCTCTCTCTCTCTCTCTCTCTCTCTCTCTCACCACCTCTGATTCATTAAAGCATCTGAATTAGCTGAGTAAGGCCTTTGTTATCGTATTACACATATGCATCTGATAAGTAGTATTTTGTCACAGCAAAGCATAACGTATAGGCATTGTTTGTGTGGTGTTAACAGCATAGCATTAAAACTCTGAATTCTGTGCTAGCAGTGGTGAAGATTAAGAGGATGGAGCAGGGGAAGGGGTGAGATTAAACAGATGAGAGACAGGACTGAGAAGGACAGAAGGGTGAGAGAGGCAGGGAGAGCAGGAGAGAAAAGAGGAAATGAAGAGAGAAGGCAAGAGGGACTGAACAGAGAGAAAGGAGGGTGGAAAGAGAAGGGAAATACAAAGATTAAAGAGGGTTGATTGATTGAACTGATGAAACATACACAATAAATGAGACTGGAAAGGGAAGAGAGGGGCAGAATAATGGAAGCAGTAGGAACGAGAGAGGAGGAAGAGAGGAACAGACAGAAAGGCCAGACAAATTGTGAGAGAAAATTGAGAGTCCGGGAGAAGGTGACATTAAACAGACGAGAGACCAGAGAAAGGAAGATGAATACAGACGAGAGGGAGGGGAAGGTAGAAAGGGGTCAGACAGAGCGGGACCAGAGGGGGACCAGACAGCATGAGGGGAAAAACCGAGGGACAGGACAGGACACTTAACCAGACGATAACGATCCGGCCAACGAAACGGATGGTGCTATGGATCGGGCTGATTTTGACCAAACCTGTCGGGATGATGCAACTTCGCACTTTGACCTGGCATTAAAACAATTAGAGGGATTGGCCTGATGGGGGGCGCTATAATTAAAAGTAGAAACTTCCAAACTTTGAAAGGCCATAAGTGCTACACCACCAGTCATCTTGTTACTGACTGGCCCCTCTAGTCAAATCACTAGAGAGGAGATTGAAACCACTGTTATCTACACCATTCTTCATCTCTCTCTCTCTCTCTCTCTCTCTCTCTCTCTCTCTCTCTCTCTCTCTCTCTCTCTCTCTCTCTCTGTCTGAAGAACCTCTCTTGTGACTAGTAGTGAGGCATCATGATGAGTCGACCTTCATCTACACACAAAGTCAACCCTGTTGCAGCTCTCTCTCTCTCTCTCTCTCTCTCTCCCACTTCATCGCAATCTTACCATCTTCCGCTGCCTCTACAAACTGTGTTGTTATCGCTGGTTAAGGGTGGTGATGTATATGTATATAACGACCCTCTTGAAAATGATTCATTCATCACATATCACCTATATTATACTGTGTTGATTAGCCCGCAAATGAGCAGACAATGTCGTCGAGGATGCAGAAAAGCAGTCCAGAGTGGTGCTAATTTAGATGACAAAGGAAGCTAGCTATATAAAATAGAATAATAAAATCAGGAAATCAGACACATTTCCTGGAAAGACCTTGTGGGTGGAAAGCTCGTTGTGTCAATAAAAGTTGAAATGTCTCCCTGTATGCTACGGCACATTTTCACATCTTGGCAAATAATCAGTTTTAATATTCAGCAATTACTGCTTGTTTATTAAAATGGCAAAAGGCCCCAATTCATTGGTTTGAAATGTTTAATATCTGACATTACAAACCCTTTGTTGATAAAAGATCTGTTTAGATTGGATCTGTGTGTGTGCATAAGAACGCTTAAGCACCACAAATCATCTTCTCACACAGACGAGCTTCTGTGTGTGTGTGTGTGTGTGTGTGTGTGTGTGTGTGTGTGTGTGTGTGTGTGTGTGTGTGTGTGTGTGTGTGTGTGTGTGTGTGTGTGTGTGTGTGTGTGTGTGTGTGTGTGTCTCTTTCCTTTTACATATCTCTCTAGCTTGCCTTACTACTTTTTTTTTTTTATGATCCCCGAATTTGTCTTTTGACTTGCCCCCCTCCATGGGGAGGTGAATGCACCCTGGAGCTGGTAGAGACTCGTTGTCTTACTCAAGCACTCATTCGCAGCTCGTATGCTTGTTGCTTGAGCCAAGGCCATGTGGTTGAATAACAGTCTGTCTAATCACTGCGCCACACTGCCTGCACAGTCATTTCATACAATTCAGCCAATTCCTCTAAATTATTCTGATTCTGTCTTGATCTGTCAATGCATTGAGTTTTGTTATTGTTGGATATTGATATGACGTGTTCCAGCCTTTACTCTCACAAAGATCATTTTTTTGTGAATTATTATTTTGAGACACATTTGTTTTTGTGTGGTTTGATATGTTTAATATGTTTATGCAGGACTTTTTGCTACACGAAATGCACTTGAACAGTAGGATAGTTTATTTCTTCTTACTTCAAGACAATATATTAGAGCAAGTAGAGGAGGAAGATATGGAGAAGGGGGTGTTGTGTCGGGGGGGTGATCTATTTATTCAATAGATTCATCTTTAGGCTATGACCGATGAGCATGTGACTGTACTGTCCTGTACTGCGGCTGATAGTAGCAGAGCACAGGGTGACGTGCAGCGCTGGACCATGGCCTGGAGGTTTAGGGGTGCAGTTTCCTTAGAAGCCTTCCTGAGCACCAGGGTTTTTAATTCAGTGCAAATTGCCACAGTCAGTGGAGGGACTGCAAGAGGGAGATTGCATAGGAGAATGTGGGGAGATTAAAGAGGCTGACTGCAGCTATGGGTGTGCAATAAACCGATAACAAATTATCTAAATGTAGGCGTTTTCCGACCACAAGAACTAGAACCTTTTGGGTACTTTTTAGTTCCCCAAAAGAGTTGGAGCTTGCTTTCCCACCGCACCAAAGTAACGGGGAGATGCTTTTCAATTTTGAAGGCCATCAAGGTTTTTTTTTATATTTGTATTATCATTCTTTGATCATGCGCTGTTAAATAAAACAGATGAATATGTGAAGACCAATTATTTCAGACATGGTACATTTTCTACATAAAATGCAAGGGTGCCAATAAGTCAATTTAATTTTATTTGTATAGCCGTTTATCATATACAAGTCCCCAAGGACTTTACCGGCCTAACTAGGTCAGGCTGATAGACAATAGATTTATGACACATTCAATTATCAGTTATGACAAATAGGATGTTTACAGAATAGGACCAGAACAAAAGCACACAGTTACCAGGTAAAAGAGGACTGAAAGGACTTGTGAGTGGAGGACATAGCAAGCCTACATAATCTGTCTAAGGTAGCCTAACCTGGCCGGCACCACCAGTCTCAGAAGTCCAAGAAAAATGGAAGAAACCTTTTGTTGGGGCAATTCATAGAGACATCCCCCCTGTATAGTACAGGCCATATAGTTCTATGCCTATAGTCCAGTCTGATAGTTCAGCCTTGTTCAGCCAGGGCCCCTATAGCCATATATGCCCAGGGCCAAATAGATTGGTATATATTAATCTTGGCCAGAAGTGTATATCTATCTCAACACATCATCTCACTTGGTTGTAGTGCTGTGCCAGCGCAGCAGACAGGAGCTGTGTTGTTGCTGCATCCCATCCAATCTGACAGAGCCTCCTGCTATGAAAATAAAATTGGAATTTATGATTATATGCCCCACACTACTCGCATGTGTTTGTAACAGTGTGTGTTACACAAATAACGTGACACTTTTCAGTTGTCACCGATGTGTAAAATTGCCACTCAGACACGCTGCTCCACTTGCCAGTTTGATTCAACTGGATAGTTGGAAAACCTGATAGCAGAGTTGTGGAAATGTGGTGTTGAGAGGGCAGACGGCATGGAAGGCATGTCAACAACTGATGGTAAAAGTGATGTCTGTTATTATGTTACTGGCTTTTTATGTAAAGAATTAGTGTTGATGTATGTTTGGCAGTCTGGGCAGGAGTGGTGATGAAGGGTAGAATTTTCCAGGGAAGAACAGCAGCTCAGTCTTGCCAACTTTGAGCTTGAGGTGGTGAATGGAGAATTCAGCTGGGCAAGTAGAGATACTTGCCGCAACCTGAATGTCAGGTTGGAAAGGTAGAGTTGAGTGTCGTCTGTATAGCAGTGGGAGAAGTTATGGTATGTGGTTACAGAGCCATGCAATCTAGTCTAGAGATTGAGAATGACCTTTTCCCTTTGATCATTTTTCAGTGTAATCCAACTAGTACTCATTTATCTATCTGCAGTCTGCCGTCTCGTGTACTTTGTTTGAAGTAACAGATTACATTTACCTTTTCACTAATCTCATGAATCACTTTTTCATGTGATCTATTACTCTCAAGCCTGGCTATTTGTAGTGAAGCCAAATGTCAAGTGCAAAAAGGAGAGCGAGGAACAGGGGAGACAAGAATGAGAGAAAGGGAGAGAGGAGTGAGAGAAAGAGGAGGAGAGAGAGAGATGGGCAAATAAAGAGGTGGATGCAGGGCGAACAGAAAGACAGACGGTGGGAAGTGGAAGAGGTGGTAGAAGAAGAAATAGACGCAGAACAGAGGGGAGTGGAGAAAGAAAATGTAGAACGAGGGGAGAGAAGGATGGAGAGACCAAATGTTAACTGAGCTTAACACACACACACACACACGTGTTGTTATACATGATAAAGGACTATGAACTATTGATGTAGATGCCTTCTCCAACCCCTAACACTAAAGGAATACACCAACTGTTTCAGCAAATGTTTGTTGATCAGCTTCTGTATGATGAGAAGATGGGTAGTTCTTTATAGCATCACCTTTGTGTATCCATTACGTTTCATTGACTGTAGCAAGTCAATGGCGTCAATACTGAACACAAAGGGGGAAACTGCTGCCAGTTTCTCACATTCATTTAACCCTTACTGTTACATTCCTATCTTTAACCTTTACCCTAAGTTAACCCAATTTCAAAGGAGGCCTGAAGAATTGCCCCCGGATATGACACATTTCTTAAATTTTCTTTTGTGGCCGATAAAATTTATATATATACTGTATATATTGCTCTCATAAATAACATTGACATACACGGTAGCAGCTGCTGCCTATTGTACAACCATTATTCAAGCTACAGTAGCAGGGGGTGGGGGGGCTAGCGGCTAGCGTTCACTGCTGCCTCCATACATACACCGCTCCCTTTTCCCCCTCCACACATTTGCCACACTCCTAATCGCGTTCACTCTGTCTCTGTCACACACACACACTAAAGCTGGCTCACACACACATTCACCCACCCCTCCTCCACTTTCCCTTTCTTCACACACATTCTTGCTGTCTCTCTCTCTCTCTCTCTCACACTCACACTCTCACACACACACACACACACACACACACACACACACACACACTCTACCCACCTCCGCTTTCCCCACTTCACACACATAAAAAATACACACTCTCGCTGTCTTTCTCTCTCCCACACACACTCCAGTTGTCTGTGTCTCTCTCTCTCTCTCTCTCTCTCTCTCTCTCTCTCTCTCTCTCTCTCTCTCTCTCTCTCTCTCTGTGTCTGTCTCACACACACACACCCCTCCTCCCTGTGTCAGTGCAAAGTAGAGCGAGAGCAGAAAGCCACTCGTTCATTTTTCCATTTGTCGTCTCGTCGGGCTGCGCGGAGGGGAAGGGAGGATTTTTATCGCTTTCTATCCCACCCGTTCATCTGTCCTTCTAGGAGGATAAAGACGGCAAGTGACAGAGAAGATAGGGGGTGAGAGAAAGGAGGAAGAGAGGCGGGACTCTCTTGCTCCATCTGTCTGTCTGAGAGAAAGGGAGAGAAAGGGGGTGAAAAAAGAGGAGTAACGGAGAGGGGAAAGGGAAGGAGGCACCATGGGTCAACTGTGCTGCTTCCCATTCTCCCAGGCAGAGGAGAAAATCAGTAAGTGTCTGCCGCTCCTTTCTCCGTGTGTGTGTGTGTGTGTGTGTGTGTGTGTGTGTGTGTGTGTGTGATTAAATGGGGGAACCCTGTTGGCATGATACACTCACTAATTGCTGAACGTCTATTGGGAGGTGCTGTATGCATGTGTGAACATTGGTGTGTGTGTGTCAACTGTCAGTGTGTGGGTGCTCAGGTACATCCATGTTTGTATGTGTGTGGGAGATTTCTGTGTGTCGTATGGATGGATGTAGTGTTGGTGTGTTTTGGGAGGGTTACACCATAAGATCCTCTTTGTATCCAGTCCCGTATTGTATGTCGTATTTGTAAGTCTCAGTATATTCATATTCCAACAACATATCTGTGTCATTCATCTCCCATAGCTTTGCCTGGCCGTTATCGTCTTCTCAATGTCAATACCGATTCTTAGTACTGATCTGATGTCATCGCTATATTCGGTGATGACAGTGATGACCATTAGTTTGTAGTCTGTGGTAACAACTGACTTTATTTTTGATACTTAAAATGTGGCTATGAGTCCGATCTGCTCCACTGTTGATTCCCTATTTTAGTCTGGTATTAGTGCATTTATAGTGGAGTAGATGCATGTATAGGACAAGCGCAGCTAGCTCAATACTGAAATGTAGCTCAAAATGTTTTCTAGTTAAACTGCTTTGTATTAGTGCTTGTTTCTTTTTTCTTCCATATCCATCCAAAAGGGTCCTGATAGTCATTTCTAGCATGTGTGTGTGTGTTTGTGAAAAAATTGGGTTATTATGGTTTTCTTCTTCTTCCCAATCAGAGGAAAGACTGGTGAATGGACGAGTACAGGCCAGAAAGTTATTAGAAATAGTTCTTCTTGGGCTATCGCAGTAATCTCCTTTGTACACGGCCAGGTGGTGGAGCTCGGCCGTATGTTTCTGTTTCCTGCAGAAATCTCACACTTCCGCTTTTCAGGAACTGGGGGAAGAGCTGGATGTTGAGGTTATCCAGTGCTCAATCAAATGATCAGCTTACTCCCTCACTTATTTGCTACCTGACATTGTGTTAGACAACAAAAACAAACAAAACAAGACAAACTGACAAACTGGCGGTTTTCATACGACAACAGCAGTATTCAGTGTAAACAGGATGGATTTGCCTCAGCTCATAGGAAATAAATAGACCTCTGGTGGCTAGTTACTGGCGTTGTTTGTGGTTTGATTACAGCATCAGTAGTGCTTCCTCTGTAATCCGTTTGTAGCGGTGGTGTGGAGAAATTTTGGTTTGGTTGCATGCATGGTTGCAACTTAGTTTTGGTGCCAATACAGGCTGTGGGACTAAAGGTATTCTTATGCACATACCCTTAGTTTAAAAAAAAAAACCACATAATTGTTTGTGTTTTTTTGTCAGGGAAATTTAGCAAAATTATGTTTTATTAATTTGACCTTTTCTCTAGAAGTGGTTGTAGTGTATAATATAGAAGAAACACTGGTCACCTGCAATAGGGAATAGAGAAATGTTGAGCAAATCACTACAGGTAAAGGGACGCCTGAACACGTTGGTCCCTTATTTCTTTACAACTTTGTGTTTCAACACGTTTAATATGTACAATATTAGCAACAGTCCCTTTATAGTAGTGTGTAAAGACATGGTGTGTTGAACGGTAACACAAGCTGTATGCTGTTCCAAACTGCACTCAGGGATGTGTTGAAAATAACACGCCTTTTGAAAGTGTACTCTAGACTAGTTGGGGAGATGAGAAAGGTGCAGTCCATAGAGATAGGATACAGTGTTTTCCCTTGTAGTGGTGTGTTATTATAGTTCCTTGTTTGTCCCAGTGTTTTATTTTAGTGCAAGGGACTGAAATTGACCTTATTTAGATACTTTTATACTGGTAGAAAATCTCCCTCCCAATGAATCTGCTCCCCCATGTTGTTGTAAATCACAGCCGACCAAGTCCACTACAGTTGTTTAGTTTGAGAACAATTTTGTTGATACAGCATGTGTACATGAACGCTGCTAGTAACCTATTGGTTAGATTATGTATTAATGATTTAGCTATGACGTTAAGTGTGTGTGTGAGTGCGTCCGTGCGCGCTATATGTAACAACTTGTTCATATTGTTGATTACCCTGTCATAAACGCAGACTTTGACACTATGGTTGAAATAGTGTGTCTGGAAATAGGAGGTGTGTGTGTGTGTGTGTGTGTGTGTGTGTGTTATATGTAACAACTTGTTCACATTGTTGATTACCCTGTCATAAACGCAGACTTTGACACTATGGTTGAAATAGTGTGTCTAGAAATATGAGGGGTGTGTGCTTTTCTAGCAGTAGTAGAGACAGAGATATCAAGCTGTGCTGCCTGTACACAGCCTTACTGTCTCCATTCTCTCTGTTTCTCTTCCTCTATCTTGCCTTTTGCCTTTCTCTCTCTCTCCCTCTCTCCCTGTTTGCAGCTGCATTGCTAGAAACAGTCGAGCTACTGTGCCCTAGTTCTGACTGGAGAGGAGGAGAGGGGAGATGTAAGGGGGAAAGGGATAGAGGGATGCAGGATGCAGGGAGAGAAGACTAATGAGGGGAAAGGAGAGAATAGGAGAAGAGAGAAATATGGATATTGAGACAGAAGAGACGAAGCCGGGAGGAGGGAGGGAGGGAGGGAGAGAGAGAGAGAGAGAGAGAGAGAGAGAGAGAGAGAGTAGGTCAGATGCTATCCCTGTGATGTAGTGACGCTTACCCTTGTGAGCACAGCAGGATGTGTGGGTGTGTGTGTGCATGTCTGGTAATGTGTGTTGTGAGTGGTATTGTGTGTTTGCTTTTCACCTGCAGTGACTGCTAACACCACTGTGTGAAACCTTGTCAAATCAATTACGGCTGAATTCACACATACACATTCACACATTTGCCCAGACTTGCTACCACAAACACCCACAAATCAAATGCTGATTTATCTGTGAAATGCATTGAGTGGTATTTTATCACCGATATGCATGTATACAATCACAGTATTTGTTTTGTACTTTTTTTTTGCTCTGCAGAGCACATAATGGGCCTCTTTCACAAAAAGTGTTCATATGAACCTTTCTACAAACACAGTCTCATTCATCATTTTTGTTCGTATCTGAATTTGTTCTTTTGGTACGATCAAATCCTACGTGTTTGGAAACATGAGGGAAGGCTCTTAGAACGGCTTATTCTTTATGAAAAATCAATTGCATTAGTGCCAAACCTCAACAACAACAAGATGTTTCAGTGGCCTTGTAGAAAATAAAGACCTAATAGGCTGAAATGGTGTATTTGCCGAACTGTCCTCATTCATAACAACACAAGATTATCCAACTTGTAATGGTTGATCACATGGACTGGACGCCTTACAGATACAATAACATAGTCCTACCATCTGATGAAGATGCAGCCTGGATCTGATCTGTGTCCAACTCCAATACCGACTGGACACCCGACTCTGAGGTCTCTCCTATTATTGATTGATCCTCTGATCCATGTCGGATAGCCGTCCTCCTGTGGCTGATAATATGCGTCTACTTCTCCTTATACTTTTTTTGCAATATAATTTCATGATGAACCATTTATTTTTTACCTCAGCAACGGTGTGTGTTTCTACTGAAACAGCATTGACAGCATTAATTTCTTGGCATGCTTTACTTTTATCAGTTCTTGTGACTCCGCCGCTTATGCTTTTCTCATGCACGCATGAGCGCAAAAGTTCAATTCCGACTCAGACGGGCATCGAATTTACTAACCATTGGCATTCATCGCCTGGGGTACGCACAAATCAAGGTTTTCCACATATGAATATCACTATTTTTTTGAACGCACATAAATACAAATAATGTACTTTACTGATCTCTCTTAATAGTCCTTCTCACCATGTTTTTGAAACCACACTCTTCAACCTTTCGTACGTGAACCACATCTTTTGCGAGGTGGTAATATGATGTTATCAGTGATTCCTTCCCATTGAAGAGGGCTGGGGGCAGAAGGAGCCCAGTCACTAAATGCTACTAAATGAACAGCTGCCTTGTCAGTACTTCACCGCTGCTCTTTGAGAAGGTGTTCTTGTTCTTGTCTCGCTCCTCTTGCTATACACTCATCATACTCTAAATTGGTAGGTTCACAGGTGGCTCGACAAATTGGAAACATTTTGCTTTGAAGTAGTCACCACTTTGTGTCAATGCATACCGAGTGTTGTTACTCTGGCATCTTAAGTACAACCAAACAGCAGCTCTTTTTGGATAGTAATGATAATAGAGCACAGTGCAGTTCAGTGTTCCTGGTCTGTATTTTGCTTTTCACACTCTTGTCATCACTTATTTTCCCTTCTAACACCAACACAAATCAGTTATTGGCTTCTCCAAGTGAAGCAGCATCCTCAGAATAAGTGGTTGAAGGGTGGCCCAGCCTCTGATTGGCCATTGCATGATCTTTGCACCTGCACTTGCAATGCAAAAAAGAAATCGAAGTGACCTCAATAGGACAGGAAGAATGTTTTCATTTGACCAAAAACACAGACGCTTGCATGACCTTGGTATGATAAATGAAAAAAATATCGCCCAGCTCTATATGTGTATAGGCGAGATACACCTACCGGAGGTGGAACAAAGCACAACAATGTTTTTCATATTCTCTAAGATCTCTCACATATGAAATGGATTCTTGTACAAACATATTTTACTGCAAAAGGGGTGTTGTGGCACACCCCATAAATAAAAGAAGTGCAAAATAAAGCCAGGCCGAATGGGAGATGATGCACCTGAACTCATGCAGCTCATGTAGTATATGTGTGAGAGGGTCAGAGAGAGTCGTGCACAGAGAAATGGAGATAAAGCGAGACCAGGAACAGAAGGGGAAAGAGAGGAAGAGAAAAACAGAAATGCGATGAGTAATGGCTATGCATGTCTAGTCAAGCATGCAGTGTGCTGACCACATGTGAGGAGGAGAAAGAGATGAGGAGGGAGCAGAGAGAGAGGAGATGCATGCAGCACTCCTTAGTTCATCCCTCTCTGCGTTTCTTCATGCTTTCATTCCTTTGCCTCTCGCTGTGTTAACTCTTTTTGTTCCCTGTGTTTTCATGCATTGTCTTTTGTTCATTCTGTGCGTGAGGACATGAGCAAAACCAGTGACAGCTCGATGAACTGGGTCACCATGGCAACAAAGCCATCCCAGAATACTAAATGACTGACAGCTTTAGCCCCAAGTCCTGACACAGAGGGCGGAGACACAGCTGGGCCCACATTACCGTACAGTTGGGCTGAGTAACAGTTGGACTAAAAGTTGTTTTCTACAAAGTCATTACATTTGTAGTTGCAATTATTGAATGGAAACATTAATTGAACATAAGCTTTTTTTCAGGTAAAATCAATGAGATGTACTGTTAGGGTCAGTAGGATTAGTGTTAGGCACACATCTTTCTCTCTCTTCCTTCAATGCTGGCTGAGGATGGTAGCAGAGTCTCATTGTGTGATCATGTGATTGGACTGAGTTTAAGAGGGAGGTTTGAATTGGGGCTCCGCCTCTTCCTCTTGGTAAGGCCATGGTGAGTGAGCACATGGTGCTCACTTGGAGGTAGATAAAGGCCTACCAGGTGTTGAGTGACTGCTATGCCCTTCAGCCCTTCCCGGATTGTTTTGTTTCTATTTACGACACCTTTTAAATGATTCAACTATACTAAACCGACTGGAAGAAACCAGAGGAGACGCAAGAGCTGGTCGCTCCAGCTGAAGCCAAGGCTTGGGCTGGCCTACCCCAGACAGGTGAGCTCTGCAGCAAACGCCATCCCTTCAGCCAGCATTCTTCCTTTTCCATTATATTCCATATCTCACTACAAAAACACCTTTTGTTAGATTAGCCAGAAGGCTTTTCGTAACATGTACATATATTTTCTATCTATTGGGGTAACGTTTTCTGCAGTGTTTAGTTTTAATAGTTTATATTAAGTGATTAATGAACTGTTTAATTAAGTGATTAGGAGATGACGGTCTTGATTTATCTGCCTTTTGTTTCATTGTCTTTTCGCTCTAGTGCTTAAACCATATGCTCATTGAAGATGTGATTGATATTTTTAAATCCTGGTGTTGCTGTTCACTGGAGACGCAAACCTAACCACACTACACCCCCACTACTTGCCCCAGTGGGCCTGTACTGACCTAGTGGAGACGTCATGGAGTGGACAAGTCATATGTCTTGTCACATTCATTTTAAATACCAAACATTAGAGGTAACCTTAGCTAACCCACTGGGATGTGATTATGCTGTAGAACCAAAAGATGTCAAACCAAACCGTAGACATTTTCTAGCCCATTGGCCATTAACAGCAGAAAGGCCAGGCTGTTTAACTGTGTTCTACAGCCAAGCGACGTGCAGAGGCATCAGGCCTGCCCAGCATTGCACATTTGATGTCTGCACCCACTGCAGCTTTATAGTGTTATTAAACCATATTCTGTTTAAATAAAAATGACACAAATGAAACAGTTTTAAAATATGATGTGGAGAAAACTATAACATATGGCATGAGACAAAATGAATAAAGCAAAGCTGTTTTGCAAAGAGGGCAAAAATAGACAAATATGCAATAACTAGTAAACCCCACGATCATTCATGGGATGCTTGGAATGTGATTTATGCACGCACTCTCCTCTCCTGTCTCATGTTATTCCTCTGAACAAGGTTCAGAGCTTTGTGTAAAGAAACTGCGCACACAAACAGGGTGCATTTCACATTCCTTCACCTCATTCCTCACATCTGGGCTGACACCGCGGCTTCTTCCCTGAAGTGATGGCTGTATGATGGGACAGATAAAAAGAAAAGAAAACCGTTGATGTTGAAAACCAGTGATTTTCACTTTTGTATGATGAGCTGACTCTGTTGTCTCTGTGATAACATTATGTGAATGCAGTCTACCGGGTTGCACATCGCCTGCCTGTGTAATTTCTCATGTAATCCCAATTCCCCTTACCTTAAAGTGTTCATCATCCTCATCATATTCTTGTTCTGAAGGCATGAGTGTGAAAGGAGTTACACTAGAGTTCTCATGGTGCTCACTGTCTGGATGAATGCAACGGCCATCTAATCGTTGAGTAGGTGGAGAAAGGAGGAGAGAAAGAGACATTGTCACTTCTGGGTACCAACACCCTGTAGCCCATTGTTCGGGCATGAAGGATCTTATTTTGAGTTGAGAAAAAATGTCTGTAATTATTTCCAAATCGATTTTTTTTCTAATTCTAAAAATGCAGGCATTTAAAGCCCACTTTGTGGAAGGATGAGTACATCACATTTACAGTGCTGTAGAATAATGTCATTTCTAAATCTCTGCCTTTTGGTCTTTCTCGTGTTGAGATCTCTTCCGACACACACAAACAACCTTCTGTTATTTGGTTGGCCTTCCTACTTCTAGGCCAACCTTCAACTAACTGTAGTTTTCAGTGAGTGTGTTGAGTGAGTTGATTATATAAACCTGAATCACATACCTGGGATGTACTGATACTAACCAGGATACCTGATGTGCATACACCTAATCCTGTTTTCTGTTGTTTACTGTTGGTTTTCCTGGTCTGCATGAGGTCAGTTACCATGGTAATGTTTATTAAAGTATTCAGGGATATTGGTGAGGATATACAGATATTCATTTTGATATATATATATACACACAGCGTATCCTTAATCAGACCATAACCAGGCTATGAGCTATTGAGAATACTGGTGAATATAAAGGTGTTGAGCCGTGCTGCATTCAGTGTCCTGTGTCTGAGAGGGTCTCCGGTATTTCCTCAGGAAACCACTCCACTCTTAGGACTCTCTAAATAACAACCCCAACCCCTTCCGTTCTTATATGCATCATCCATGCTGTCTCCTCCTCTTTTGCTCCTCTTTCTCCAAGGCCTCCTCCTTTCTCAATTTCTCCTCCTCCGCCCTCCCCCTCTGTCCTCACATGCACCCGCTCTCCCTTCCTCTTCTCATCTTTCTCCCCCTAACCTGCGTTAAGGAGGGCCTCATGTTGTAACTGTACGCTCACCCTCCTCCTCCTCACGTCCGGCTTTCCCCTTCTCCTCCTCCTCCTCTTCATCTCCCCATTTCTCCTCCCTATTCTTTCTCCTCCTTACCAGTGATGGATGCATTAAAATTCTCCCAACAATCAGTTAATTATGAAGTCCGTTCATTTGGAATAAGAATAAATGAGGCGTATCAACAGATTGCTTACATGCAGCCAAATAATCAGTTAGGCTACTCTATCTGGGTGAAGTAGATATATGAGGTCGGTTAGTAACTGTGATTCTGGGTCCTTTGGTAGTGCAAGAAGATATGAGGCGCTTGTGCCAAGTACGGTTAACATCACCGGAGTAGCTACTCTGCTGGAACTGAACATTGTGGAAGTATTCCCTCCACTGCTGAAAGTATAAAGTATTTAAAAACTGCTGGCTTAAAATCCTGGCTGCATGTTAACTCCGATCCAACCAGGACGTGGACAGTCAGGTTTTCTGCTTGACATTTTAAAGAACTAAAAGAGAAAAGAGGAGTGTGAGCGAGACTGATTAAGAATTCATCCAGGCATTATTCATGGCGTGAAAAGGTTTTTACATAGTACAAAGTAGATCAGAGCAGAACAATGCACATAAGAAGTGAATGGAGCAAAGAATAGCAGAGACGCTCAGAATGGACCAGGCCAGAGTAGAGCAGATCGCTTGCACTTTAACATAGTACAGACAGCTCACTGACATTGTACAGTGTAATCCCAGACGCATTATCTACATACCAACAACCTTGTCAGTGTGTCTGTCTGCCTGAATGAACCACGAAACTGAGACAGAATTGAGGAGAAGGGGTAAGAGGCAGAGAGAGTGTGAAGGAGGGACAGAGAATAAGTCAAAGGGAAACAGGAGACAGATACAGATACAGGGATGAGACAAGAACCTGAGCAGAGAATAACAGACTGGCATGCTATTGCCTTTTGACACAGAACAGCGTAATCCTGGACAAACCTGCTTTCCACTGCAGCTCCAAACAGGGCTAGCCTGGGTTTATATAAATTAGCACATCACAGTGTTGTAGGCGGAGATGGATTTGAACGAGACAGAGAGAGACTGATGGAGGAAGGCAAACAAAGAGATGGAGAAGCTCGAGTTAGAAAACAAGTCTCGAGACATGCCACTCGAAGAAGAGTAAAAGACAAACTTGACAGTGAGAGAAAGGCAGAAAGACAAACGGGTGAGAAAAGCAGACAGACTTGAATAAAGTAAAGAGACTTGAGAGTGAAATTACCCAAAAAGAGATGGAATAGAGAGTACAACCACCTATGTTGTTAGGAGTTGAAGTGCCTGATTCTCACTCTGTCACCATGACAACACACCCAGCAAAAAAAAAAGGAGGAGAGAAAGAGGAGGTTGGGAAACGTGAAGATGGAAAGAGGCGCAGAGATAAAGGGAGTCTTGGATGGAGAGATGGAGGAGAGAGAGAGAGAGAGGGAGGGAGAGGAGAGAGACTGTGAGGATAGTTGAGAAATCATGATCCGTGAGAGTATGAGAAAGTGTGTGAGGTAGTTTTCAACACGTGGAAGAGAGATCTTTGTGTCTGTCAGCCTTGGCAGTGTGGAATCAATCTATCCACTGTGCCACAGGCTTATCTGTGTGTGGGTGTATGTGTGTGTAGTCAAGTACAGAGGGTGGCTTTACTGCTGTTATAAAGACCTTCATGTTGACAGGTAAAGATTAAATAGACCGAAGTCTTTTTCTCACAAACACACTTACACAAACACACACACACCCGATATTTGATGAGAGGTATTATCAGGTACAAGTCCCTTTGATTGGTCAAGATTACAAGCTCTTGCAGTATTCGCTGGATACTGTTGATGAGAGCAGAAACTGATCAGGTAGCTATTAATTAAAAGGGAGAGAGAGAGGGAGAAGAGAGACAGAGATAGTCATCACATGTAATAAATCACCATCTTACATCACCCAGCCATTCAGTTTCTAAATCACTGTGCCTCATGTGAAACACAATCAGAAGATCCTTCATGTTTGTGTTGCCTACACCTTTTAAATCAAAAGATTCACCCCAAAATTAATAAATGTTCTATATAGCAGTGATTTTCAAAATAATTTCAGTGAGAACAGTGGACTGCAGGCTAGTAAAACAAAATAGTGTTTTCTGGCTACCTTTCATCGCAGGTAGCCCCACAATTGGACACCTAGAGCGCAGGTCTCTGCAGGCAACACAGGGATTACGTTATGGCAACATAACCTAGTCAGTGGCACTGGATAATGATTTCTTCAGAATATTTGCCCAGGGCTCCCAACCCAATGTCCAAAACCACAGCTGTATAGCACCAAAACACAATCTCCCCTTGTATTTACAGCCAAAGGACCTCTGGTGACTATATTGTTTGGCGAGTGTGTGAGATCAACACGGGACACCAAGATATCTTTTGCTGTTGTGTCTTGCTGTTTGTTTATCAAATGTTTGATGTTTTTGTTTGTGCTTGTGTTGCAGATTTGGTTCAGAGCCCCCTCCATGCCAAACGTACAAGTATGTGTCTTCCTCAGCTCATATCTCAATAATCAGGGTTGGGAAGGTTTCTTTTAACTGTAATCCATTTCTGATTACAGACTAAAACTGCTATCAGTAATCAAATTCATTCAACTAATCTGATTACTTTCAGTAATTTCTACCATTGATTTGGATTATTTATAGAGTATGATGTATAACTACTATCTACTATCAATGATTATTAAGTGTATAATCTAATTCTAATCTAATTCCTTCACACGTTTCTTTGAAATTGCATTTTTTTTTTCCATCAACTGGTCATGGTTAGCATTGTTTTTATAATCAGATTGTTGTAATCCCATTACAACTAATCTGTTACCCACCAACATTTTCCACAATATGCAACTCTCCCGCTACTCAAAGTAATAACAAGTATAATAACTATAATAATCAGAATTATAATAATAAATAAGAGTGATTCATTTGACTGTCTGAGCAAAAGTAAGCGGTGTCTGTTCTGAGGCAGCAGGGTGGCGTAGTGAGCACAACCCCTGTATCAGCAAGCATGGTGAAGTGTCCTTGAGCAAAGCACTGAATCAACACCAGCTCCAGGGGTGCTTTTCAGTAGCAGACCCTGTTCTCTGACCTGCCTGAACAAGAGTCGTCTTACAGGGATCAATACAGTATCACATTATTATCATTACTTCTTTTATAAGCCACTGAATCCATGAGCCGTGTCTACAGTTACAAAAAAAATTGTAGTGGCATTAAATAAAATAGAAAAACATGAAAGCACAAAACGTCAACAAAATGAAAGGAAAATAGGCTGTAATAAAAGGTGTGTATGTAAACCTGGGAGACAACAGCAGAGAGGAGTAAAATCACTCATTACTCTCGATGTTGCCGGTTTGACTCCAACTCATAACATTTGTCATTCGCTTTCTCTCTCCCATCTTTCCTCTCTCTCTTCACTGTACACTGAGCAATAAAGTAAAAAAAAAAAAAGAAAGCATGAAAACACATCAGAAATGTTTTTATAGCTCACAACACCACTAGAGAACCAACAGCTTTCAAGTGTGAACAAGTTTATGGGCCCGTGGGACTGTCTAGTATGGGAGATTAACATTGGGAATTTATGCCTCGCGTTGATCATTTTTTGTGTGTCAAACTGATTGGATAGCTGAGTGACTTCCTATTTGTCTCTCTCTGACTGGCAGGCTGTCTTACCAACTGATTGGCTTTCTATCTGAATGATTGGCTTTCTTGGCCCATCTTTCTTTTTTTTTTTCTGAGTTGTTGTGTGTCTGCCTCACTGTCTGTCTGTTTGTCTGACTGTCAGAACGTTTGTCATATATACATTTCAGTGTATTGAAAAGCTGTAAGAGGGCTGTTCATCTATTCTGTCATTATCACATCCACTCTGTGACTGTCACATGTCTTTTGTTGCTGCATCCAGCCTATTGTTGCTGGATGCTGTTGTCTGGATTCTGTGATGAGTGCATGAAAGCCCCTTTATTAGCTGATTAATAGCAATTTTCTGTTTTCTGGCCCTGATATGAAACGGGCACCCAAATCCCATTCATGCTGCATTTAAACTGATTAGGCTGCTTATGGCATTAAAACCAAATGTCACCCCGACTGTGAATTCCAATATGTCGTTCCTGTTATATAGCACAGATCACTCTGCACTTGGCATAAACAAAGCCGACAGTGGCAATTCAGTGGGTTTTCAGCAGGTGTCAAACTCTAATTCTGGATTGGGCCTTTATCCAACACATAAGACATGGGTTGCTGTTCGGCAGAGTGAATTGTTCACAACACTGAAATGGACTGAAATTCCTGACAAATGCTTATTTGGAATATGAATGTTCATGCTCAAGAATTGCAAGATTTTATTTGACTGATTTTTTTTATTGAAAATAGATTCAGATTTTCACTTGAAATATATTATCTGAGCTTTTGATACACCGTATGAGGGGCATCAGTATGTGACAGTTAATCATGAGTTTTAAATCATTTAGGATTGGCTTTACTGTATCTGGCTCACATTGCATTTTCAAAATCCAGGGTGGAAATAAGTACTTTTACTCAGATATGTAAATACATAGTAGACTGTCAAATGAAGATTGTTTACTTGAGTACTACTTTATCAGAATATTCCTTGGTTTACTAAAGTAAAGCTCCAGAGAATAGGTTGTCAAAAATTGAAAGGAAGAAACGTTGCCTGTATCCTGTCTGGATGCAGGATATGGGTGTATGTCTTTGTGGGTGCATACATGTTTCTGTGTGATGATGTACAGAATGTGTCCTCTCCTCTCCCCACAGGTGGGCGTCGCCGGTCTGAGCCCGATGAGGCAGAGCTACTGAGGGTCAGCAAGCGATTGGTTGAGGATGCTGTTAATCGTGCCTTGCAGCAATACAAACAGGAAACACTTCAGAATGGGGGCGGGCCTAACACTACAGCAGTGCAGCCCCCAGACAACACTAAGGAAACTACAACTAAGATGGACGCTACGGCTAACTCCACCACTGACACCAGGAAGTGACATTGTCAGACTGTGTCACAGAGACTAAAAAACCAGGAACCCAGAATAAACAGTCAGCCAGGCTTGGCTAACCATGAGAACAGTCAGCAAGCCCTGGACATGAATCCTGAACCAGCCAGCCAACCAGTCAGTCCAGTTCTCTGACTAGCTAACCCAGCTAGTCAGCCATGCTAGCTAGCCAGCTACAGTAGCTAGCCAGTCGTGCTAGCTAGCTATCCCACTTAAGAGAGCTAGAAAACCACACTAGATAACCTAGCTAGAGATCTATGCTAGCTGATTGTCCCAACAGGCCAGCTAGCTAACCTTTCTAGTGAACTCACTAACTTTGGTATCCAATAATGTTTCCTCATAGCCACAAACACTAGCGGACTAATCCAGTATGGATATCCAAAGCTATACTGCCACTGAATTCAGTTAGCTAAAATATGAGCTAACAGTCAGGATATTATTCTTCCTTATATGAGCTTTGGGTCTGTGTTTGCACATACAACCTGGATAACATATGTGATGTAGTCCTGTAGAGAGACACATGCACACAGGGTTCAAAGGGGCTTTAGCCCTCACTGTTTACCCCATCACTCCCAAACTGCCTGTTAGAATGTGATAAATCATGTTGTTTTTGTAGAAAATATGGTTTACCATCATCTGCAAAATGAGACACAATATCCACGGAAAAGAGATTCCCTTTTGAAAATGTTTTCCTTTCACTAAATGGTTTCAGGTGGAGCAAACGTTAACATTTTCTTTTACTTTGAACATCCATCTCCTTTGAAATATTGGTGCACAGACTTCATAGATAAAGGTTCGTATTGCACAAAGAATGCAGGCTGGTGATCTTTATGGCTGAAGAGGATGTGTGAAAACAACAGTTCAGCTGGTTTGACTGACTGAGTTTGAGTTGAGTCTGGTTGGACTCCTTCCAATTGAGTTTAAAATATGGTGGACTTGGTCTGTGTGAGTTTTTGTTAAATTACTTGTGTTGTGCAGAAAGACAGTATTCAATTCAGGAAATGTATCTTCTTTAAAATAACAATATTTTACTTTACTTTTACCATGAGATGTCTATCTGCTCTACCTATTGCATAGACATTGCAGTTTCCGTCTATATTTTGAGTTGAGTGTATAGAAAGTGATCTGGCCCCAGCTCTGCTATAAGCATGTCACTGTTGTACTCTGATGACCAACTGAATCCTGGGAGTATCTGTGTATACAGATTGTCCTTAAATTCAGTATCACACTATTTCCAATATTCATTATACCACTAAAACAGATAAACACTAACTTGACAAAAGACATGCAAGTCACGCAGATTGGAGACTCTAAATTGCTCATATTCTCCAATATAACTACAGTACGTGTTTCATGTCCTGAAATTGTGTTCTGCCTATTTTGTTAGATTCCATGTCAGTTTCCCAGGGCCGTGCTTTTGAAGCAGCAAGGGTTCCCTTGTCTGTCGGGTAGGCTGCTCACATCAAACAGGCTACTGATAGATGGCTTGGTTTCCTATGTGTTCTTGAACTCCATTAATTTTGAAGTCTCCGTTGTATCATGTTGTGTCTTGATAAACAATTTGTGGCCCAGTGTCTGTAATGCAGCGATTGTAACCCGGCTATTTGAGTCTCGCTGTTTTATTGGAAGGTTTCCAGTATTTAAACAAGCTGGTTTGATGAGCTTTCTTTCATTCTGTAGTACTGTACAAGCAAGAGCAGTTACAGCCAAGCAAACATTGGACACAATACTTCTAATGATGATGATGATGATATAGATATAGACAATCGCTGCTGTTGCCTGAAAACCTTGCAGCTTTTAATTGCAGTGTCTTCCATCCATTTTTTACTTGAATTGAAAGATAAAATGTCTCTGTATGAGCTTGACCCTGTGGCTCATGAAATCAATTCCAAAACCGTTCAAAAATGAATGGGCGTCAATGTGAAATTAATGGGGAAGTTCTTTCAATTTCTCAAAAGTTGACTTTTTGGAGATGAGGTTTTCAACTGACAGCAACATGATGATGATGATGGTGGGCTGCAATGATGATAAGGGTGACTGGTTGACTGTCTGACCCAGACAATGTTATTTTATTATGTTTTAGCTATAGTTTATTTGTTCATTTGCTTTGATGTCGATGCAGCTTGATAGCCGGCATGCGTATAAGTTTTCCATTACACAAATCATACGAATTTCATATGAAAAATTTGAAAATATTTGATTTTGAAAAATGAGAGGAAAATAAAGAGGTCCCAGTTTGCACGTGCAGATGAAAAAAAAGCACAAAATGATGAATTTCTATTTTTAATTTGGTTTTGATTTTCAGAGAGGAGGTAAAGAAACATGATTTTTGTTCAAATGGCCGCTGTTTAAAGTGGCCTGAATTCACCAAAACACTAAAACCTGTGTTCCTCCTCCTGTGCTTAAGATGACAATACATGGGTAACATTTTTAGACAGTGTAGCTGTTAGCATAGTGGGCTATGTAATGAAAATATGTGTTTGGTTGTAATTGTCCACATTGCCTCAGAATGTTACCTCTGTGTCAGTGATGTGATGGTACATTTTAACTTCATGACACTAGGAAAGTCTTAAGTCTAGGAATACACCCATGGTTTTGGAGAGTTTCACTTGGAATCTTGTCAAGTTTAACGTGAAAATACACCCTAAAACAGAATTCACATGTTGTTGTTGATCTGATCTGAATTTTGCATCCAGATGAGGTTCATTTCAACAGGTACGAGCTCGGAAAGGTGCTCAAATTCCTGGAAAACTCCCCTAAATACTGTCACTGTGCGTGCACAAATTCACCTCAGTGCTTTTCTACTCCTATTTTATTTCAGTGTGAATAACGTAGGTGAATTCTGTCTCAAGGTGGACTTTCTCTAACACGTTTCTGTTTGTTTTTCGATCTTTTATTGTCACCAGATCCTTAATCGCTCCTTAAAGTCCCCTTTAACACGCGTGTTGTCCGACTGTACTGTATGGCTAGTCTCCTCGTCTGATCGGTGGTTCCCTGGAGAAACGAGTGTCTCTGTGGATCACGACGACTAGGAGCTGTGTGCGTGTACACGTCTGTCTGTACGCATTTGTCTTCATGTGTTTGTCTTCCCGTGTATCCATCTGTATGCTTGTGTGTGTGTGTGGGTGTGCTGTTGTTTGTACTGTGTTGTATATCTTGTTCTGCCATATTTGAACAATAAAACAGGATATGAGATTTGAAACCAATATCCTTTCTGTCTTCGATTTCAGTCTGGATGTGTACGTATGTGTGCACATATTTGAGTGTGTGTGTGTGTACCCCTAGCCAAATCTCATAGGACTCAGTATAGCAATCGTATTAACAAATGCTGATGCTAAATAGAGAACTGAGGTTTATCATCCAATAGCTAAACATAAAGAGGGTCTAGTTTGCTCTAGTTACCTGCTGACGGGCCTAAATGACCTCCTATCCTTAGAGTAGGTGTCTCTTTTTTCAATTGATGGATATCTCTTTTGGTATGACCCTCAACTGATTGAAACAACGACAATCAGACAACACAAGTTACTCAATGAGTACTAGTTTGACCAAATGTGAAAGACTACAAGAAGTAATGTTAGTGGTGCCAGGAGGGTGGGATGTTCTTACTTGACTTTCAAATTCAAGTTTCATCTTTGTCCCTGTGGTTTTGCAGCAAGTTTTTAAAAAATGACGTAAAACACAAGAACCACAGGCACAACAAACAAACAGGTCAACAGTCGTCGCTGAGGAGTTTCAGGCAAGCAGCAGGAGACAAATCATCGCCATCAACATAGTGACATAATCAACAATTGCAATCTTCCTCCTCCCTCGTCTGACATTTAAGAAGCCCGAGGCAGTAGCGGTCTGAGTCCAAATACCTGTTGTTCTGGGCAGCAGCGAGCCTGAACTGACGGAGGAACGTTAAACACAGAATGTAAGTGATGGCCGCTGTCAGAGATAATGGCATTTGCTTTGTTTACCTCCTGCCGGTAGCCCTGCTATCTCACTGGCCACCTTCACAATCTTCATTACAGTCTTTTTTTTTTTCTTTCTGTCATCAATTACTGACTCAGTATAAACTCGATAAAACCTTGCAACATTTCTGGAGCCGAGAGAGACCTAGAAGAATCTGTTGAATCACGTGATCCAGTCGACAGCTGCTTTACTGCACATGACGCTGCTGTGATGGGTGCAGATTCACTGTGATTAATCAGATCTAACAGAGAACGAACAGCTTTCCAACCGCAAGATTGAACCAAATTCTCCAGAAAACCGGTGCCTGGCGTCTCAGGCAGGCCTGTGTCTCATCATGAACAGTTACCCAGGACCATTTCTGTTTCTTGGTCCAGAAAGAAAACTGTCTTTTCAATCCACTGAAGTTTGGCTCATCACAACCACTCGCCCCCCCAGGACCCAGAACGTTGAGCCCTGGTGAGCTGGCTAATGTAGAATGGTACAGTTGTTTACCATCCATTCATCCTTCCTCCGGGTCTCTGGACAGTCTGAAGCCCACTCAGCAGACAGACAGTTACTCCTCCACGCTCGTTTCCCATCACTCTTGTAACTCAGTGGCATGTAATGATTACATGGGATAATCCCGTGTTGCATGGTGTTTTCATGCTTTGCGCCCAGTGTGCACCAAACCATCAGCTTCCCATCAGTTTCACACCAAATCACTGGGTGCGTTCTGTAATCCCTGCCCTAGAAAGAACAGGTGGAACTGGTTTAGAGTTGTTAGTGTTTGGTATTAAACCAGGAAACCTTCCAACTCAGAGACAGACGGCCTGCGACAAACTTAAACAAGTAGAAAGTGCCAGTGCAGAGGGTTTGAGCCAATATGAGTATGTCTACTTATTGTCAGATCATATTACAGGCTTTGGTTTGGCACTTCGGTCCTCTGGTCCTAAATCACATGAAGTATCTAATTGATAAAAGGAAGTAAATTGTGAAAATGAATTTCCCTCCCTCCAACTCCCACAAACTCCCTCCTCATGATCAGTAAGAACAATCTGGACTTGTTTTCTTCTATTTTATAACATTTTAAATCCCTTTAATTAAGCTTCTTTGTTTTTGTTTGTGTAGCTGTTAGCTGTTTTTTTATTTCCTGCGGTTTATTCCACCCCTACTGGTCTCCTCCAGTGACATAATAACCCATCGCCCAGCTCAATTTAAAAAATGCAGCCAGTGTTGGTCTGAAGGAGAGTAGACACCCGACCACCGTCCAGTCCTGTTAGCCTGACAGAGAAAGGAACCAAACATGACCAATGACCACAAATATGCCTTTGTGCATGTTTCCTACATAGTGTTAATGTGTATTAGTGTGTGTGTGTGTGTGTGTGTGTGTGTGTTTCCTGAAGCCTGCAGCGTTGTTCTCTGCTTTTACACAATAAAGACAAAATCTCCTCATCCTCTTTTTCCTCATTTCTCATTCTGCTATTTTAGTCCAAGCTCATGGCACCATGTGCCTTGCTGAACAAAACTATACTGTGTGTGTGTGTGTGTGTGTCTGGCAAGCTTACTATACTTATCATCTCTTGGATCTGACTCCCTTTGCCTCCTATTTCAATCGATACAGCATGACTGCCAAAGCTACTCCGCGAACACACACACAAAATAATGAAGTTGACCAATAGAGCAACAGACCGTCACACAACGGCTGTAGAACACAGAGCTGACGGTCAGTATCACAATATTATTAATAATAATAAGAGAAAGATGGGGAGGCAGAGATATCGGGGGAAAGGGATGGGGAGGGAGAGGATGGGGAGGGAGAGGCTGGGGGGGGGGCGTCTTTGAAAGGCTCTGCTGCAAGGGGACTGAAACATGACTGGAATATGAACCACCGCCCCCATGGAAATGGTTTCTGTTCGTCTCTCTCTTTCTATCTCTGCCCATCAGTCGCCAGGAAACGTACAAATACAAATTAGTTTTTTTTATCTTAAAGTAGTAAAAAAGTAAAAGCCATGATTATCATAAAGAGATAAAACAAAAAAATGAAAACAATCAAAAGATGAATCCTCCTGGCGCACAGGAAGTGATGCGTGTGCCGTTTCTGGCAGCAGCAACAGCGGTTTGTTTGAAATAAATAGAAGAAGAACTGGGCAGTTAGCATGAGCAGCGATAGCCACCGTGGCTGAACAGACAAAGAAAAGAGCGCCACCTACAGAAACTCACACTGCAAAAGAAAAGGTGCATAACAGTGCAGAGCGAAAACACAGCAGCAATGACCTCTGATCACCACAGAGGTCAAAAAGAGGAACTCTCAGCTTACCACTGATTTCCACTAGCAGACAAATTTTGAGTTCAAACACCAAGGCCACTTGGCATTAACACATCTCAAATCTGGACTAGGATTTAACCGGATTACAATATTAATACAATACTGAATTAGGATATAATCTACATTTCTTCCTCCCTGTGCACATTACTTCCTCTAATGCTGCTATCAGAGCTAATCTGCTTCCTGGTTGGGATCATGTGTGACAGAAGTGGTTTGGGCTATTTTATTCTTTTATTCCTATTATTCCTATTGTAATGCTGGTATCAGAGCCAGTTTGATCTGCTTCCTGGTTGGGATCATGTGTGAAAGTGGTGGTTTGGGCTATTTTATTCTTTTATTCCTATTATTCCTATTGTAATGCTGGTATCAGAGCCAGTTTGATCTGCTTCCTGGTTCAGATCATGTGTGAAAGTGGTGGTTTGGGCTATTTTATTCTTTTATTTCTATTATTCCTATTGTCATTCCTATTCTTAGTGTTATTCTATGTCTTGACTGCTGTAACAAAGAAATCTCCCCCCGGGGATTCATAAAGTACCTACCTACCTACCGTACCGATCAGACCCTCGGTGCATGCTGGGTACCTGATCACCCAGCCTGCACGGTGACATCGGGTGTAAAGGAGGTCAGTGTGATCTGTGGTTACTCCCTGTTTAGACAACCAGGAGATCAGATCTGCACCACAATGGGCCTGCTGACATGCTTGCATGCACTCAGCGCTCTGGTTACTGTGAATAATCAGATTGAGGTTGCATGGTTGAAGCAGCACTACTTCCTCCTTTTCAGACAGAAATGATGCTTTTTGTCAGAATGCACTGAAGAGTTTACCGAACAGCTTGACGTAAGTGTTACTGTTGGTGTTACCTGAAAGAAAGAGTTGCCGTAATACCCATGCAGCCCGGGTCACTGAACATACCATGAGCATTATCTGACTTTTTTTTTTTTTAAACACACATATGCATGATCTTTGTCACTTCATGCTTGTGAGGTGTTATTTTTAGTTCGTATCAAATCAGGCTAACCAGGCTTTACATGACCGAGCAAATGGAAAGATTGAAGTCTAGTTCACCGTGTCACGCTTACACAATAATCACCTTATTCTGAGTGAGATAATCAGAGTAAGGTGCTTACATGACACTGACTTCAGTCTGGCTTAATCCGCTTACGATTGGAGGAATAAAGTAAACACAACCAGACGCCGTAGTTTCTCCATCAGACATGTTTTCTCTTACTGAGGCAGTAATGGGTTAAAAATCAGCTTCAGTTCCCGTGGAAAATCAGTTAAAGTCACATTTTCATTGGTTCTGTGTGTGGTCAGTGTGGCTCACTGAGCGGCAGAGTCATTAGAAACAGGAAGTTGCTGACAGACAAAAAGGAAATTGAGGATTTATTGATGATTGTTTTTTTCTGTCATCTCTCAAAAACGTCAGCCACTGAAAGCTTGTGGCTCTGTTTCCATCTCGCCCTCTTTCTGTCTCTCCATCTCTCTCCGTTCATGTGTGTTTTTCCTTCCAGCCCCAGACTCGATGTCTGTTGACTCAATGTTAATATCCGCTGCATTTGACTCTGCGGGCAAATGTCACCAGCGAACTGATCTCTGGACTGTATGTGAGTATTTGTTAGTGAGCTGTGTTGTCAGTCACTAGCTAGAAAATAATTACATGTATGTACATAATGTGTGAACAGAGCCGTGTTGAGCCAACACGACTCAACACGTGTCAAAAGAGTGCACATGTGCACGTGCACACGCTGGAAAACTCAATCAAGGGGAAAGCGCTGGGAACAAAAGTTGGAGCTTCATGGTAGCTTCTCAAAGTTTTTGTCCTTATTAGTGAGACACACACACCCACAGTAAGTCCACCCACACACAAACACACACACACACACACACACACACACACACACACACACACAGATCAGTTGCTGCTGTCTGTTGACTCTAGCAGAAATCTCTAAAGCCACAAATGAGCAAAGTGAAACCACACAGGAGTGTTTACCAGAGGATTCACACGCAGACGCTTTCTGAACAAAGTGCTGCAGTCTGACTGCGCTCGGGCTCCCAAGCCACCCACAACCCCACCTCATACACACCCCACCCACAACCCCACCTCATACACACCCCACCCACAACCCCACCTCATACACACCCCACCCACAACCCTACCTCATACACACCCCACCCAGATCTTCAGCACCAAGGAAGATGAGAACCACTGGCCAGTGTAGATGGGTGATGTTAGTGTTTTTTCTCTTCCTTAGAGTCTAACGGGTTTGGAAAATGGAGTTTCTGAAACAGCAACCAATTATCTGGGATCAAGGTGGTAATCAGCAATTTAATGTGCACAGATGAAACCAACATACAGATCTAATGTGTATTTATATGTATGTGAGTTATCCCATTACATTACATACACTTTATATATGCACACAAGTGAAAGAAAGTGTGTAAATGTGTTTATATCTGGTAAGTATAAAGGTCAAAGCCGTTAAATCCGAGACCAGAATGTAAAAGCACATGTGGTCTTTCATCATGTCATCCTCTCTCCCGGTCTTTCCTGTCCATCTCCACTCTAAAATACCCAGTAAAGCAGAAACACCTTAAAAATGTAACAAATTAAATAAATATATTTCTGATCAGGCAATCACTCAAGTGTAAGAAATCATTTGTCATCTTTTCTTTTCCCGCCGCTTCATTAACTTCCCGCAATTATTCTCATCTTTCTTGCTTGATTGTTTTAATATGATTTGATTGAAGTGTGTGCTGATGTGCAGGAGTCCTGGAGAGGAACGCAGCCGGACCAACAGGAAAAGAAAAATACCATCCAAATTATTAGAGTGTCTTCCACTGACGATCATCTAGTCTCATCATGTTGGAGATGTTTGTTATATTGTTATATTTTCTACTCTATTCTATTGTATTCTTTATGAAGGTAGTATAACTAGTATTTTTCCCCAGACAGCCTCTAACCTCTGTCCCATTTTCTCCCTCTCCCATCCTCCTTGTCCTTCTGTCTCTCCTAATCACGATGAGGTTAAGGATGATTATGTTGGTAATTGCTTCCTCTCTGGATGATTTCTCCACCATTCATTCTCCAAACACAACACACACACACACACACACGTTATTTGTCTACTTGAAGATGTTCTTCCGCTGATTTCTGCCAATGATTTCTGAGATTAATCCCATCTTAACCGGATTTCTGTTCTGGTTAAATGCCTCTGCGACAGGGAGCAGGTGTGTGTGTTGGCAACATCCTCCCTCCCTCTCTTCCTGCCGCTCGGTTTCTCTCCACGGCCACAGCTGTCCTCTTCCCTTCTCGCCTCTACTCCTCCGTCATCCCTCTCTCCAATCCTTGTGAAAGAAATAAGTTGTCTAACATGAATGAGAATGGCAGGGTTAAGGGATCACGCACACACACACACACACACACACCAGTCTGAAAGGCTTTGGACACACTCACTCAGATGCACCCGGTTACCATGGCAACCCCAGATGAGTAGCAAATGGAGCGATGTGTGTGTGTGTGTGTGTGTGTGTGTGTGTGTGTGTGCATGTGTGTGTGCGTTTAGCAGCAGCGTTTCAATTCAGCAATAATTTGAAGGGTGACAGAATGACTGTGCAGATGTGACTGTGGGAGAGCGATAGTGTTTACATAAGAGAGATAGTGTGTGTTTGTGCGTCGGCGAGACAGAGGAATATATAGAGAAGAAGAAGAAGGGAGGAAAGAGACCTTCAAAGTGCCGAACTCCAATCTGAAATCAGAAACTGCAGAACTGAAGTTTTATTGACGATCAAATATTTCTAAAAGAGTATTTAGTACTGCGATGGAGGACCTCCAACCGTCACTGCTACTTGCTGTGCTAAATTCAAACCAGGAATGACGCACACGTGAATTAAATGTGTGTATATTTGTCCAGAATCAATACAGGATGAGACATTCGCTCTGCACACCAGTCCACCCTGGACCCGTACGCCTGTAGGAGCTGCCAGGCTAAATTTAACCCCGGCTTTACCACGCAAGCCCAGCGGAGCAGATACCCAGACACACTGACTCTGTGTCCTGTGATACGTGAATCCCATCCGCGGCCCAGAGGCCTACATGTTGCCAGACTAAATTTAGGCCAGGCTTTGCTACACGAGCTAGAGGCACAACAGTACATAACCTGACCTACATCTCTCCCATATGATGACTCACACACACACAATGGGATTCAACACCCTAAGTGTACGGCATTAGCTGATTCCCACTGGGTCTGTAATGTAATTAAGTCACGCTTGACCTAGTATATATACAGTATAATGTTAACAAAGAGGAAAGCTTCATGAGCTGGTCTATATCCTTCTTATGGTCTAGGAATCAGTGTTACTCAACGTGAACAACTCCTTCCAATGAGGGAGAAAACTCAACAGTTTAAGTGCAACGTCATCAAGACGGAAACCAGCAGGTTCTGGAGGCTGTGATGTAACTGAGTTACAGCTTGCATGAAGCACATGACATGAAATGAAGTTATACTTGACCTGGTGTAGATGTAATGTAATTGACCTTGGGTAAGCAGACATGGTGGGTCATTAGGGGTGGGGGGGGCGTCTAAAGCCTGGGAACCAAACTGACCCATTAAATCATTGGTTCAAGTGATGCTCAGTGAGTCACATTTTCTTTGAGGAGTGACATTTTTAAACCAGATTTTCCTTGGGACCCGAACCTTAACGCTGCTCAGGACACGTTCACCCAGTTGTACACTATACGGCCAAAGGTCAGTGGACACCTGACCATCACACCTATATGAGTTGCTGGACATCCCATTCTAAAACCATGAGCATTAATATGGAGTTGGACCTCCCCCCCCCACTCTTCTGGAAGGCTTTCCACGAGCTGTTGGAGTGTCTGTGGGAATTTGTGCCCATTCAGCCAAAAGAGCATTAGTGAGGTCAGGCAGTGATGTTGGACGAGAAGGCCTGGCTCGCAATCGGCGTTCTGATTCCTCCCAAAGGTTCAATGGGGTTGAGGTCAGGGCTCTGTGCAGGCCAGTCGAGTTCCTCCACACCAAACTGGTCTAACCATGTCTTTATGGACCTCGCTTTGTACACGGGCTCAGTCATGCTGGAACAGCAAAGGGCCTTCCCCAAACTGTTGCCACAAAGTTGGAAGAGCCCAATTGGCTAAAATGTCTTGGTATCCTGTAGCATTAAGATCACCCTTCACTGGAACTAAGGGGCCAAGCCCAAACCCTGAGGAACACCTGAACTCAATAACTAGTAGGGGTGTCCACTGACTTTTGGCCATATAGTGTAGTTTCTCCTACAGTATTTTTAAGTGCAACTCACACTACAAGGAAGCCTTGGAAACATAACCAGTAGCTTTAGATACTCCTAGTTAACTAGTCTTTCAATAACACTGATGAGTACTGTTGAGATGATCTGAGCCACCTCCACTCTGTCCATGTTCATTTAATTTCTCTACCCATGTAGCCCTTTTCAGGCTGGAGACTGGCCAGGTCCCCAGTCCATCACAGGGACAGGAGAGGGGAGTGACTGGGGCCAGTTGTAGAAGCTGGACTCCCCCTAGTGGTGTCAGGCTAGCATCACATCCTCCCATCTCTGTTGTGTGCCACAGTTGCATGGTGAAGTGTTTTTCAGAATCAAAACCCAGCCTGCAAATTATTCTGGAGAAACAATGATGAATTTGGGTGCTATATTTTAATATTTAAAAAAAAAAATGGTTTTATTTTTCTTCCAAATGTTCAAGGACTGGGAACCCGGTGTTTCCATCACAAAAACCTTATGGACCGCTTCCACTCATACTTCAACTGGGGAGAATCACGTTATGTTACACACACACACACACACACACACACACACACACACACACACACACACACACACACACACACACACACACACACACACACACACACACACACACACACACACACACACACACACACACACACACACACACACACACACACACACACCTCTTCACAACATAGGAAGTAACAACAAACAACTGAAAACAAATTACCAAAATGTTTTTAATGAGTAAATAACAGTGTACATGGTGAGAATGGAGTCATGATAGTAGTGACAGTAACATGGTGTTGAAGGCACCGGACAGAGCTGGGAATGGTTGGACATGTACCGATACAGACACCGGTTCTGATACCTGGTACTCCTGTTGTACTTCACAGGTATCCAGGGACGTTTCTACCTCTATATAAAACACATTTCAACGTGACACCAAAGTTAGATCCATTTGGCATCCATGGTTTGGTGACTGGATCAGTTCTAGGCATCGTTACAG
The DNA here is from genome assembly GCA_034670405.1 of Hoplostethus atlanticus. Lineage (NCBI taxonomy): Eukaryota > Metazoa > Chordata > Actinopteri > Trachichthyiformes > Trachichthyidae > Hoplostethus > Hoplostethus atlanticus. Next base: position 1,095,519 of record JAXDDX010000033.1, read on the forward strand.
CAGCTCAGTTTCAGACAAACAGAAATATTTTTCAGCCCAATTTTTTTGTTTTTTGTTCATTTGAATTGACAGTTTAAAGGATCCTCTTTGAGCTGAGAACGCTCCATAACCATCGGGCCCAAGAAACCTAAAACCAAAAAACGTCTAGGAAACTGTCTGAAAAATCAACCTGGTTTTGTTACTGAAAAGCTACATTTTGGGATATATGGGGTTTACACTAGTCAGCAGGGTATTGATGAACATGATTCGGGGAAGAAGACCCTCTCTCTCTCTCCGGGTCTTGTTTATAAAACTAGAAATACACATTTTTTACTTACAGCAAAATCAGTCAAAGTCATGATTCAAATACATAACTAATCCCAAAAACATGTCAAAAGTTGGAACACAAATTCAAGAAAGTTCATGTGTCTGAGTGTGTGTGTGTCTGTCCATCTTGTGTGTTTCCCTAGGCCACCGGCATGGGCGTGTGTGTGTGCTGCGTGGACGGCGAGGAGACGGCGAGGGAGGAGGAGGAGGGCGGCTGAGAGGAGGAGGCGGAGGCCGAGGCGGCAGCAGCCGATGACGAAGTCTCGATCTTGCTGCTGTGCGTGATGAAGCGCAGACGGAGCTTCATGGCCGGACGCAACGTCATGATGATCTTCTCCACCTAGAGAGAGAGAGAGCGAGCGAGAGAGAGAGAGAGTGAGAGTGAGAGCGAGAGCGAGAGCGAGAGAAGAGCGAGAGCGAGAGAAGAGCGAGAGAGAGAGCGAGAGAGCGAGAGAGAGAGAGAGAGAGCGAGAGAGAGAGAGCAGAATGTTAGAGAAAGAGAGACAGTCGGATTCATCTAGGACAGAAACCAGCATGATTCCATGATTCTGCTGCTGCTTGATTGTGAGCAGATCTGGGTTCAGTGTGTTCGGTTCAACCGTTCTAATCTTTACAATGATGCTCTGGACCGGTGAACAAGGTACCAGTTCAAAACGTTCTGTACTCATTGGTTCAAAACTGACATTCAGTAAAGATTCATCACCAGAAGCTGCTCTGTCTATGAAATGTGTTTCTCTTTAGGCTTAAGAGATAAAAACACCTGTATGATGAGCCTCAACAGAGAAGGTAAACTAGCAGGTATGGGTATCACTTTGGTTCGTATGAAATGTCAACTAGTCATGACCTTTGACCTTTAAACACACAGAAAAATAGTAACTGTTGTTTGACTTGCTAGGGCAGTACAGCACCATGTGGCTGTTCTGACACCTTCCTCAGAGAACATTCAAACCGAAAGCGATAGTGATCATGGTTACGAAATCACTTTTGTTTCTTTCCCTGAACTGGTTCCTTCTCATGACACACACACACACACACACACACACACACACACACACACACACACACACACACACACACCCCCTACCTGCTCCTTCACGCTGTCTCCGGTGTACATGTACTTGATGTGATAGAGGAAGTCACATATGGGGTCCATGTAGTAGAGATGCTGGCAGTGCTGGTCCACCGCCTGGAGCATCTCGTAGAAGGCCACGCCGATCTGAAACACACCGAGCATCGTTCACTGTAAGCTACGGTTTGTATTTGATCTACATATTAAAATTTAAATACTGTAACAGTTTTGAAATGTACTTTTTAAAATATATATATATATATATATTTGGGTGTACCTCCAACATGCACCGTGTCCTCTCCTGCTGGAAGCGTTGGAGGAACGGGCCCACCAGGTGGTACACGTAGAGCAGCTGGAACTCTGTCTGGACTATGGGCTTCAAGGTCTCCGAGAGGAATCTACACACACACACACAGACAGACACAGACAGACACACAGACACAGACACACACACACACACACACACACACACACACACACACACACACACACACACACACACACACGGTTGACAGTTTCAATAGTATGCATTGATGTGATATACAAAAGACTGAGACGACTGAACAATACCAGACAGTGAGGGCTATCGCTAGCACATAGCCACAGTAGTGTGTGTGTGTATTTGAGTCATATGTATGTATCAATATGTGTGTTTGTGTACCAACTTACTTTGGGATCAGAGAAAGCTGTCCGATGGATGAGTGATGCCAGACGGCGTGCGCCAACGCCAGCACGTAGCTGCAGTTCATCTCGCTGTAGCTCTGGTGGCAGGCTGTGAAGTCCAGCAGGGCGAAGGGATACCCCGCCCACTCCGTCTCCGACGTCAGCGCCGGGGAGCCAATCACAGACACGATGCGGTCGTGGAGAACGATCCAATAGGGTTCCTGGAAGAGGAGAGGGGGAGGCGGAGCAAGTGAGACAACTAGAACAGTCAAAGAAAATGTGAATTAATCGTATTGTAGGACTGTGATCTTTTATGTGCTTGTGTGTGTGTGTGTGTGTGTGTGTGTGTGTGTGTGTGTGTGTGTGTGTGTGTGTGTGTGTGTGTGTGTGTGTCCATCTCTCTTACAGGCAGTGCAGTGATCACAAGTCCGATGGCATTCATCCAAGCTGTGATATTCTCCCTGGGAACCAGAGGTTGGCTAAAAGCAGAGAGGAGCACATGGTTCGGTGCATTAACACAAAGCCTGCAGCATCCAAAACAACATGTTGCTGTCCACATCGTATCGTTCACATCTTCAGCATCACAACGAGCAGAACAAAGCCGTGAGCCGTGCGTCCGCCTCACCTCTTCAGCACCACGTTGAGCAGCGCGTTGCCGACGTCTTTCCCCGGCACGGCCAAAGCCATGAGCTCGACGCAGGTGACGTGCAGGGCGTGGGCCGCGGGGTTGGGGAACTCGTTGAACCTCCAGTCACAGTTGGGGAAGGGGCCGGGTGACTTTCCCGCCATGGGTGGGAGGAGTTAAGGGGGGGCAAAGGTCACTGGAGGAGGAAGTGAGGTCTAACGGTTATATGTATATGTGTGTTTTGAGAGACTAATGAAGGATATTGTCAACCAGGCGTCCAATCAGCTTGCAGTAGTAGGTGTCATCAGGGATCCAGATGTTGTCTTCTCTGGGGTTCATGCCACACTTCAGGTAGGTTTCACTAAGACACCACCCTGGGGTGCGGTTGTCCTACAAACAAATAATAATACTTGTGATAGTACAAATAATAAAACAACTCAAAATCTGTCCAACAAAATACAAATAATATAGAACATATATATATAAGACATTATAGAGCATTTTCTGTTCTGGCTTTCATGTAATTTCCCATACATCTCAATGAGACACAAACCAGGAGCACGACTGCCCTAGAAACCAAAATATAATGAATAATACATCAACAGTAAATAAGTTAGTAGAAGAAAATGTCTTCCCTGGAGATTGCTTGTTCTTTCTCTTTCTCCCTTCATCTCACCGCCTACCTTCAGGGAAGACATGATTGCGTGGACCAGCTTCCTCTTCAGGTTGATTCTCTCTCTCAGATGTCGCTCGTAGTAGTGGAGGGTGTTGTACAGGTAGGTCACGGGGCGGTCTACACATACACACATGAGACACAGAGCTCAGGTATACACAAACCACATGAAGACCTTTAGTATCCTGCAGAGAAAACACTTGAAACACCATTTCTCACTCCGTCTATCGACACCTCCATTCGTCTCTCACCGTGGAACTTGTACAGTCCTCCCAGATGATCCAGGAGTGTTTCCAGAGACTTGGAGACAGGAAGTAGCTCCAGGAAGCGGTGGATGACGATGTCAAAGACGGGCAGGAAGCGCAGGCACACGTTGCCGAAGTAGATGGGGAGGTACTGAGACTGGAGCTGCATGGGAGGGTTGACCTGGTCTGCCAGACCCTCAAAGTACAACTTCTCTGGGTATTTCTGGGAGGGGAAACAACAAATATCTGTTACGATAAGGTGCATTTATCTTACGGATCGACTCTTCTGTTGAAGGGTGTACATGGTGATGTTGTCAATTTGCAAGGAGCCGCAGCATCACAAGATCAAGTTGAGACCGGAGTTGTGTAAAAGGGTTGACTTAGTCTGTCAGACCCTCAAAGAGTATTTCTGTTGACAGTACAAAAACCATCATGAAACGGGTAAATATAATAGAACTTCAATAAGCTAGGTCAAGTCTATAGACAGGCAGGGGAATTTCTATTAAAATAAGAAAAAATAAGAACCAAACTAATGCTATGATAACTCATCAAAGTTTAGTATGGTATAGGTTAGACTTAATGTAACTGTAAAAGCAACAGTTGTACATGAAATGCTGCTTTTATACAACTAAATGTCTGTCTGTGTATTAGGGATGGGCATGAGGAGTCAAATACTCACTTACTGATTGGTAGTTTTTTTTTCCGGCTACCTCTACAAAACATTTCAGCTGAAACTAGCTCTGACATCCTTAATCAGTATCTACGGTTTCATGCAATTACTGACACCTCCATTACAAGGGTCTCATCATTTCAAAGTAACTGACATTGCTTGACATATGTGAATACCACAGTCCCCTAGTGAATGACTTCACCTCATGGATGACTGACTGAATCTACCTGTCCCAAATGACCGACCTCCTCTGGTAATACGAATGCCATCGAGGGCTTTTGAGTATCTAAAAACACAATAATGCTCATCTTGTGTTCGGCGTGTACCTTGTGGTAGCTCATGTGCTTGTTGTGCCAGTCGCTCTGCAGCCAGTGCTCGGGGGCGTTCTCCTTGACGAAGTCGTTGACTCGGTTCCTGAAGTCGTTGGGCTTCAGCAGCAGCAGCTGGATGATGAAGTAGCAGACCTGAGCCTCGTTCCCCTCATGGCTACGCATCGCCTGGAGGAGGAGGAGAGAGGAAAAAAGAGGTGGAGGAGGTGAGAGAAGGAGGTGGTGAGGAGAGAGGAGGAGGTGACGGTAAGATTTGATGACAGGAGAGAGGAGGAGAGACGAGGAAAGAGGATCTCATCTCCTTCGTCGCTACTCACAGCTTGGATAGGAGGAGAAGAGGAGAAATGAGATGAGGAAAGAAAGGACGAGGAGGAGAGGAAAAGGAGGAGGATGATGGCGTGAGCACACCTTCGTCACCTCAGAGGAAGACAGGAGAGAGAGGAGAGAGAGAGGTATCAAATATGCCTCGGTTGTATCCGTCTGTCCTCACCAGGCACAGGATGAGTCTGTCCAGCGTGACGATGTTGTACTTCCACACCATGTCGTTGAGTATTTCAATGCACTTGTTGAGCTGCTGGCCGCCAGCCGACGTTGAGAACTCGTACACCAGGAAGTCTGCAAACGTGCGCACGTGGGCCACCAGCGCACGAGCCCCGATGCGCTCCAAGACCCTGGGGGAAGGAAAGCAAGACGACAGTGAACACGTCGTCCCCCGTTAACACTGGTCTTAATGTAGGGATGCAAAATGGCAGCGGACCTGAAGCCTATCTGGTTGATGTGGTCCGTCTCCAGCAGCATCTTCCACAGCAGACAGAGGAAGAGGGGCGGCGAACCCTGCATGGAGAAGTGGGTGATGATGTCGTTCTCGTTGGACATGGACTTCCACTTCCTGTACTCCTCCTCCACGTTCTTTTTCAGGTTGAAACGAGACTCCTGGGGAACGTTGTTCTGCTTGAAGAACGCCTGAGAGAGAGAGAGAGAGAGAGAGAGAGAGTGAGAGAGTGAGTGAGTGAGTGAGTGAGTGAGTGAGTGAGTGAGTGAGTGAGTGAGTGAGTGAGTCAGTGAGTCAGTGAGTGAGTCAGTGAGTGAGTCAGTGAGTGAGAGAGAGAGAGAGGACTTTAGAATGTGACTCGAGGAGGAATGACATTTAATTTGTCTAAGTCAGTGTAAGTGTGTGTGTACCTGTAGTGGAGCAGGGAAGCAGGACAGTGTGTGTGTGTGTGTGTGTGTGTGTGTGTGTGTGTGTGTGTACCTGTAGTGGAGCAGGGAAGCAGGACAGTGTGTGTGTGTGTGTGTGTGTGTGTGTGTACCTGTAGTGGAGCAGGGAAGCAGGACAGTGTGTGTGTGTGTGTGTGTGTGTGTGTGTGTGTGTGTGTGTACCTGTAGTGGAGCAGGGAAGCAGGACAGTGTGTGTGTGTGTGTGTGTGTGTACCTGTAGTGGAGCAGGGAAGCAGGACAGTGTGTGTGTGTGTGTGTGTGTGTGTGTGTGTGTGTGTGTGTACCTGTAGTGGAGCAGGGAAGCAGGACAGTGTGTGTGTGTGTGTGTGTGTGTACCTGTAGTGGAGCAGGGAAGCAGGACAGTGTGTGTGTGTGTGTGTGTGTGTGTGTGTGTGTGTACCTGTAGTGGAGCAGGGAAGCAGGACAGTGTGTGTGAGGCCCAGTTGTGAGGCGTGAAGGTCATGATGGTCTGGAGGATGTCTTTACACCAAGTCCCGTGGATGGAGTCCGACCCTGTGAAGAAATCTACACACAGACAGAGCAGGTGAGGATGGGGGTGTCAACAGGTCTTAATGTCTGAGGGTGCACCGATCGATCGGCCACCAATCATAATCAGCCGATGAACGTTCTAAATAGGTCATTGGTGATTGGCTAATCACTGTTTCAATTGCCCAATCAAAACAATCAGAAAACCTGATCGCCACATCCCTCATGATCAAGGCAGAACCTGCAAGAAAATCTACTGAGACAGGAACAGACAATAAGTCATTTAGACCTATAGAGAATACAGACGGAATGAAACAACCAACAAAAAGAAAATAAATAATGAGAAAGGAAAAAAAGTGAAAAAAGAAAGAAAGTAAAAAGAACGAAAGAGAAGAAAACAGAAAAAGAGCAAATTAAATGAAGCGCTAAAGAAGAAGAGGTAGAGCCAGACAGCTACCGGTGACGTGCGTGGCTCTGGCCAGCGTGAGGATCAGGGCCCGGTTCAGCTCTTCAGACTCGGCCGACAGAACCGTCTTTGGGTCGTTGAGGAAGCGGGTGAACTGGGGCTGGACCTCCGAACTCCCTAGCGCTGTGATCAACCTCAACGCTGTGCTCTCCACACTGGGGTGAGAGACAGAGAGACAGAGAGAGAGAGATTGTAACAGTGGCAGCGGTATCAGGTTGTACTGGTGTATGTATGTTGAGTGTGTATGTCTTTTTTACCACAGATGCAGCTGGTTCTGGTTGGTCTGAGGAACAGCAGCCAGGCTGTGGAGATGACTCAGCAGCTGGATCCTGTAGTGAGGCTGGATGTGGTGCATCCTGTAGCTGAACATCTCCAGTAACGTGTGCAGGATTCCCCAAGCATGGGACTTGAACACGTTGGGCAGCAACTGGCCTAGAGAGAGACAGGAGAGTCCAATTGTTCACCGTGGCCTGAAGAGACGATGTAATGTTCAACACAGATGTCCGTAACTAGTCTCCTAAAAAATGCAACCCAGTGGACAGGCAGTGACTATAAGGCTGGGGACACACTAGACCCGTGGTCGTCAAATCCGGGCCTCGGGGTCCAGAGTGCTGCTGGTTTTCTATTCTGCCAGGTAGTTTCCATTCTAGCTGTCTGATCAGGGATTGATTAAGAGGTGAATGCAATGCAATGCCCTGGTAGGAGAGAAAACCAGCAGCACTCTGGACCCTGAGGCCCAGATTGGAGGAACTCTGGTCTAGAGGACTTACGTTTAAAACACATTGCATCACACACATAATGGATTTATGTCTCCCAACTAGACGTTTAGGCAAGGACGGGGTATTACACACGTAACAATACAACTTGGATTATCCTGCTGCCTCCTGTCACTTCAGTGACGTCGGGACCTTTAATCTCGCAGGAAATGAATTAATGTAAGAGAAAGAAAAACAAAAAGCAAAAGGAGAATTTGGGCAAAGCTGTGAAAGGCCCTTAAATAAGTACATATTAATACCATCCGTCTGCATTCGGGCATGACTCAAGGAAGCAAACTATGAATCAGAGCTTATAAGCTTTCAGAAACACAGTGGGTGTGTTTTGTGGTTGTGTGACATAAGTGTGTGTGTGTGTGTGTGTGTGTGTGTGTGTGTGTGTGTGTGTGTGTGTGTGTGTGTGTGCTAGGGCTGCGTGGTTATGGCTAAAATGATAACCCTGATTATTTCGCTAGATATTGATAGTCAATCACAACTATTATGTCATTGAGGACCATGATTTGATTATTTCCTGCACGTTTTGCATCTCACATCGACATCTTGACATAATAAAATGTTTCACTCACTGATGAATCCTTTGATGCCCAGCGACTCGATCTCCATGTAGACCAGCAGCCTGCTGTAGGTTTCTACCAGGGCCGGGGCCAGGGCGATGCTGGACTTGGCGTGGGCTAACTTTATCACCCGGGTCGCTATGCTGTGGATCAGACTAGAGAGAGAGACAGATTGAGAGACAGACAGATTGAGAGAGAGAGAGAGAGAGAGAGAGACATCCATCTAATGTTGCATCAATCAGTTCATTTTTCTCTTCATCTTCCATCCCTCGCTCCCCTACCTCATCTTGGCGTGCACAGTGAGTGAATCCAGCAGGTTCATGGGTAGCGGGGTGACGGATCCTGACGCCATGCAGTTGATGCCGGGCAGGTTGATCCTCATCGATCCGTTTCCGTAGATGGTCTCCACCAGGACGCCCATCGGCAGGGTGAAGCACTCCGAGTTGGTGCTGTAGGCGTTGCACAGCAGGGCTATCTTATAGTCGGACATGCCCAGGGTCTTATTACGCAACGACTGCTGGAGAAACCTGGGGGGAGAGGGAAGAGAGGGGAGAGAGAGAGAGAGAGAGAGGGTGGGGGGTTAGACAGCTGGTCTTAGCATCCCTGATTCAAATCCTCTCATCATCCAATGTCTCTAAAACACAGAGGAGCCAGAATGTCAAAGGCGACCGTCGATCCTTCAAAAAGTACCACAACTCTCATTTTCACTCATTTTGTAACTTTTTGCAGTAACCAATACTTGTGGGCCGAAGTATTTTCCATACGTACTCGTGGTGTAGTTTCAGAGAGTGCGGTATGGGGATCTGTAGCTTGGAGTTGTCGTTCTGGGCCTTGCGGTTCAGATGGATCCAGATGCAGGTCATGGCGAAGGAATGAGTCGACTGGGGCTTGTTGATGTCTGGGACTGGGATACACTGGAGAGAGAGACATAGATGATGATGATGATGATGATGATGATGATGATAATGACTCTACTTTAGATTCAAGATTCAAGATTCAAGAAGTTTAATTGTCACAGTGGTAGGTAGCACTACTTCTGCTACTAGATAATAAAGATAATAAAAGATAATAAAGCACTTTATTTATAGAGCAATTTTCATTAAAAGCCAAATCTCAATTACTATAGGAAAAAATAAATAAATAAACAAACAAATAAATAAATATAACAGTACTACAAACAGGAATACTCCCACCCACCTCTTTCTCTGGGTAGAGCAGGTCGAAGAGCTTCATGACAGGCAGGAAGTCGGCCAAGGCGTTCTTCTGGATGCTTCCTGATATAAACTGGAGTAAGACCCACATCAGGTGGTCCCTCCCTTTAATAAGACCTCTACCTGCAAGCTGGGGAGAGGGAGGGAGGGGAGGGAGAGGGAGGAGGAGAGAGAGATCAGGTGGTGGAATAACTGGATTGAAATCTGTTTCAGTTTGATATTGATCAGTTGAAGGAGTGACATGTATATTGTGTAAATCGTTCACAGCATGTTTTTGAAAAATGGAAAATGTACCAGTTAATAACTCTCTATTAATAAATAATAACACTCTATTAATAAGCTCTTCATCATTACCTCTTCCTGCCTCCCCCTTACCTTTTGGTGTAGCGACAGCACCATGTGAGGGAAGCTGGCGAACTGAAACAACACGAAGAAGATGAGCTGGGAGGAGAGGTGCTGCCACAGCAACTGGCTGGTTCCTCCGATGTCGGCGTCAAAGTGCTCCTCGGTCTCGGAGCGCTCCATGGCGTACACCACCAGGTCCACCAGCTGCTCCTCGAGCACCAGGCAACGCTGCTTCTGCTGCGAGGGGGGGAGGGGGGGTATTAAAAAGGTAGAAAGAAGGAGAGAGAAGTGAAATAATGGGCGCGAGAGAGAGGAAGTGAAAGAGGAAGGGGCAAAAAGGGAGGAAGGAAACAAGTACAGGCAGAAGGAGAGGAGGGAAGAGAAGGAAAAGAGGAGGGAGAGAACAAGAGAGAGAGAGAATCGTCAAATTACTTTCCAAACAAAGTTCGATGTCAACACGTCTCCCTACAACTTACTCTGATGGGTGAGTGAAGGGGGGAGTGGAGAACAGGAGGGAGGGAATACAGTGAAAGCCAGGAAGATGGGCAAGGCAGAGAGAGATGGAGACGGGAGGGGAGGAGGGGTGAGGAGGAGGAGAGGACAGAGAGAAAAAGGAGGTGGAGAGTGATGGGAAGGCAGGTTAACTGGTCTGTATCATTTACAGACTCAATCAGATACAACAAAAATAATCTAGAATATAAAAATATTCACTTACAACGTCACAAGTTCATGCAAAACAAGACATTTCTCTTCTTTCACATTACCAAAGAAGAAACTCGTAGCCCAACTTCATTCATCAGTAACACCTGAGCTGATCACCTGATCACACTAGCCAATGGATAGTAAAGAACCTCAGAGTGATGGTTGGTTAGCCGCCATCGTGTCTATTAAAGTATACCAACGTTCACCAGCATCTTCCTGGTGGTAATTTCCCACTTTCTCTGTGTGTAATTGTACTTTGAGCTGAGCATATTTCTATCACTGAGGGCTGAAACCCAGAGGATCAAATGGTCTCAGAAACCTGTGCAGACACACAGAGAGACTTTCTCCACTGATAACAGATTGTTTTGATTCAAACCCTGGGAGACATCCTGCAGGGTGGAGGAAGGGGCGGGATCTCTACATCGGCTACGTATCTGTAGTCAGACTTATCGTTAGCTAGGACTCGGCTAACACAACAATGACACATCACAGCAGAGCACGGCACGGCACGGCACAGCACGGCACAGCACGAAGCAGAGCAGAGCGGAGTGACTCGGAACGGCACGGCACGGCACGGCTCGGCACAAAACACCAAAATAAAACCAAACAGCACGGCACATACAGACATGCAGGCCAACTGGGGTTTGGGTAGCTGGGGGAGGTGGTGTGGGACGGGTGGACTGGGAGGGGGGGAGAGAGAGTTGTGGGGCTGACGATCACTTCCATTCCTCTCAGCAGTGGCCTCGACTACGACCTCCCCTTCCTCCCCCCCGAAGAGCGAGAGAGAGAGAGAAGGAGAGAGAGAGATAAAGGAGGACCTATGGGCATATCTGCCACCTACAAAGAAACCAGCCCAAAGGCCTACCCACCCATAGGGTCACACCACTGCTCTACCAACAGTAAAACCGTAAAGAAACCAATGGCTGGTGTATCTACCCACCTATATACCGAACTGAGAGATTTCTCTGCATATTATTGTATACCTTCACTATGGAAATGCTTAGGGCTCTAAACCTTCAGAGAAAGTCAACTTTAAGTCACTGTCTCACTACTTGGGCTTCAAAAACACAATGTTTTGCTAACTGTCCCCATAGTGTTGGTGCTGAGGAATCTTGTGTAACTCGGCCAAACTGAATTCCAAGACACCAAATCATCAAACAGGAGTTATTTCGTGATTTTTTTGGTGTACCCACTTCCCCTCAACCTGCCTCGTCTGCTTCTTCACTTGGTGATTTTCCTATGTTTCCCAGAATGACTTTCACAACAACCCCCAGAGAACGGGCCTGAACCTGTTGCATTCAGCTGTGGGTTAATATCCAAATACGCGTGTAGTTAGAGAGATAGCGATAGTGGAGCAAGAGGTCTGGCAGCTGAGAAAAAGGGAAGAGTTGCACCCCTTACTCATCATGTAAGGTCATCTACGTTTGGGCAGGTACCAGTGGAAATAAGAAAAATACACCTCCAGAAATTCAAGGTGCATTGTTTCAGGGTGGATTTTTCCTTGAAGTGAAGGACGTTTTGGTGTCAAACTGCACACTTAATATCTTAAAAAAAACAACACTGTTAGTAGAAGTTTACCCAAGTTTGCTAATTAACTTATGTGTTTTATTGAATGGCATAAAAGCTTATCATATAAATTTCAACGAAAAGACGTTTTCCCTGACAGTTGTTGTGGTTTGCAGTCAGCATTGTGTCTGTATCACATTTGTCAAATTGTGATCACAAAACCACAGAAAAGCCAAAACACCCTCATGGACAGGTTTTGGAAACATTTCCCGCAAGGCATTTTTGCGCATCATCAACCAATGAACATCACACAACACAGGTCAGAGTTCACTCATCCAGTCAGACAGCCAATCAGAATCACTCATCAGCCGACCCGGGCAAAACACTGATCAAACAGTTCCAACGAAAGAAAAGGAGTGTAGGAAGCACTCGGCTGTGTGTACTGTATTATGCCATGTCTTCTTAAACTGTCCGTGGGTCTAAGGTTCATACGTTGTTTTTATTTTTTCTTTAACATAAACCGCTCCATCTCTAATTTGGAGCGACAGGAGATACTGTTTGGAAGACAGGGCAGTTTAAAGAGGGATGTAAAGTAGAGTTACAAAGCACTCTCTAAGCTTAGAAAACTAAAAAGCCTTTATTGTTTTGGCAAATGCATGTAGTTGATTGGCTGCCTCAGGTTGCACAGGAATATAGTTCACTAATGTATTGCAGGGCAAATGCACAAGGCTTTGTTTTACTTACAGTCCAACATTAGAAGTAGGCTGTTGAAACTTTTGAAAAAGTTTTAAGTTAGTTCAGACTGGGAGTAGCGGACATGACAACGAGTAAGCTAGCCACTCCACTAGCAACTGACCATGGAGCTCTAGCAGAAGTCACAATTTGTGTGTAACTCATTTCATTAAACTGCAGTGATTGACATGAGTTTCAAAAATGTTTCATCCTGTGCCTTTAAACGTCGACTCAAAGCACTTTCTGATATATGCACCTGCTAACTTCCTGACATTTCTCAATCATGTAGCTTTTTGTGCGTGATCGGGTGGCTGCATGTTCTCCTTGCTATTGATATCTTGTCTGTTTGTTTTTTATGGTCGAGCATTTTCCTTGTTCTGACAAGTGGCTCTTTGTTATGCCACTTGGCTTGCGTATCACGTAAATTGAGAAGATTCAAGATTCAAGATTCAAGAAGTTTAATTGTCACATACACACACAAGGTGTGTAGTGAAATGCAAAGTGGCAATGCTTAGCAGAAATGTGCAAAATAACAGGTTCACACTATTTACAATAACCAACACAATATTTACAATGTCACAGTTTTTAAGAGCTCTATATAAAAAACAACACAATAGAAGATGTTCTCCGCTGACTTACATGATGAAATAAAGATGAAGTAGTTTTCAGCGCCCTATTGCTGCCCGGGTTAAACCTCCAAGGTTGAGGCTATTATTGAGTTTTGCCCAGGTCAACAGAAAGCAGGATGGGGTCAGACACATGAGGACCTCGCTAACACCAGGCAAGGACCAGACTACATCCATACATGCAGTGCAGCAGGGCTTGAAATGCCAACAGCAGGGTTTAAGGTTAGGGACACTTAATATCAGGTTGCTACCAAGCTAGGCCTAAACTTCAGTTTTCCGATAACTAACAAACTTAGTTTTGGTTTATTTCTTTTAGACAGCCTGGGGAGTCAGTCTAAGTTTGTTAAAACACCAAGCTCTCTGCTGAGCGACCGACGTGGTGTGCTTTGTTTATCTGGCCTGCCAAATACTGGATCCAAATGTGTCACTTTATCAGATCATTATTATTATTAAACCAATATATCGGTTATGGACCAATATATTGGATTATTGGTCTGTCAATGTCATGCACCGCTGATATGATGCAGTTTGTTTCATATTTGTTGTATAATTGATTCTCTCTGTGGGAAGCCCTTGGTTATAACTTCAGATGAGTATATATATATAATATATATATATCTAAAATCCCAAAATAGTAGTGGCCTGCAAAGACCTATATCAGTGAAACTTATCATTATTATTATCATTATTGTGTCATTGTGTTGTGTAGTTACACTGCTGTTTTAGCAGCAGAAAGAGCATGAGGGAAATTGAGGGGAAGGGTAAGAGGATTGCGTCACCCTTGAAAAAGAAAAGAAACTAGGAACCCATCATCCTCTCTGGAGAATAGAGCTTAGTGAAAATGTGGGGGAAACAATTTAAGTGCCCACCATACCCCTAGTCGAACAAATTGTCCCTTGCAAATGGCGCTGTTAGCAGCCTGTCTATCAGCCTGCCTGTCCATCCATCTACCTGCATCTGCCTGTCTGTCTCTTCGTATGTCTCACCCATCCATCACCCTGTCTCTCTGTCTCTCTCTCTGCTCATCAGTTTCTGTATAAAGCCCTGCTGTGATCATTTCAAGCTCTGTGGTGTTTCTCTTTTTTCCCCCTTTTCATCCCCCCATTTCTAGGACGGTGATGACATCATCAGCGTGCCTAAAAAAGCCAAGCGTCCAATGGGCTGGTTAGCTGGTAGGTCAGGTGACCAGGAAGAGGAACAACGACATACCTGGGCAATGTTCAGAGTCTAGAGAGCGCATGGCAGAAAGACAGACAAACACAACACACAACCAGAGGACAAGAGAGAGAAAGAGGAAGAAAGAGAGAGAGAAAAACAGACAGAGAGAAAGATAAGATAGGGGAAAAAAGAGAAGACAGAACAAGAGAGAGAGAGAAAGAGAAAGTGACTAAGGAGCTAGGTTGTTCACCAATGCCCTTTCAGCACAGTTAGCATCAACTCAGCCCAAACAAACAGACAAACTGGATTATTGATTATTTGTTTATTGTTTAAACATAAATATGTATTTCTATGCTTCTGGACACAAGCTGGCCAAATTCTCTGTAAGAGGCTGTGGTCAAGGGTTTCACTACGGGCTGAGTTGAAACTGAATGAACCCAACAGGGCAAACTAACACCAGTGCATTATGGGTCAGCTCACAGCATCGGCTGGCTTTACATCATGGTCTTATATAGCTGTGTTACCAGGGCAACAGGGGAGGGGAGGGGGGTCGAGATGAAAAAATAAAGACACTGGAAGAGGAGAGAAGAAAGTGGGGTGGGGGAGGAGAGAAAGGGGGAGAGAAGGAAGGAAATGAAAGGAACAGGAGGACAAGAACCAAGAAGAGAGGAACAGAAGGAATAGGGAGGGAAAAGGGAGGAAGAGGATGATGGTGAGGAGATAAAGAGGAAGGAAGGAAGGAAGACAGGAATAGCAGGAGCAGGGAGAGGAGACAAGGAATTGAAGAGGTGAGGAGTAGGAACAGAGGAGGTGAGGAAAAATGAAGGGTGAGAGAAAAAGGAGGAGACGACAGAGAGGGAGAGGGGGAAGAGGAGGAGTAGGAGGGAGAGCAGAAGGAGGACAAACGGAGGAGTTACCTGTTTGTTGAGTCCTAACATGTTGCAGACCATCTCTCTGGAGTAAGGCTGTTCCAACACGTAGCGCAACAAGCCTGTCTGGGGCTCAAAGAGGTCCTGGATACAGAGAACACACACTTTATAACGTTTGACACATCACTGCTTTTGTGAGTGTGTGTGTGTGTGTGTGTGTGCACGAGTGTGCTACCTTGTCAAAGGGCAGCATGCCCCTCAGGGGGAAGCGGAGGGTAGTGGGGTCTAATTTCCAGGAGTTACAGATGGCACCACTGTTATTCACTACTGGCAACAGGCTGCACCTACCTGTGGACACACACAGTCAAAGATGAGTATATACACACACACACACACACACACACACACACACACACACACACACACACACACACACACACACACACACACACACACACACACACACACACACACACGCACACGCACACGCAGAAACCTTTCCACTACAGCTAAGTATGATTTCCTAACTGCTAAAGATGCCTCTGGGTACCGACTCTGGTTAAACGTGCAAACCAGAACCGGTTTTGCTGATAAAAAAAAATTACTTTCATTTTCAAATTGATAGACTGAGCGCTTCATACAAGGACTGAAGGTTTGTTTGTGTGTGTGTGTGTGTGTGTGTGTGTGTGTGTGTGTGTACGTTTGAATGTCTCTTACCACAGATCGAGTTGATTCTGGCTGTGGGTCTGAAACTGTCCACAAAATCTGATATCAAACTGCCTAGGAGCTAGAGAGAGAGAGAATCACAGACAGAGAGAGAGAGCATTAGATACACACAGAAAAACACACACACACACAGAAACACACACACACAGAAACACACACCTACCCAGTGTGATAGTTGTCCCTCAGGATATAGTTTTCTGATTTCTGTGATGGCAAAGTAGGCTGGCAGGAGGCAGGCATTTCTGTCGAGGATATACTCTACCACCTGGAACACAGACGTGCATGTGTGCAGAATAACACGTTAAAAACTGGTACATTTGGTGCACCGATCATCAGGATGAGGGTTTATGATTGAAACGTTTGGAAAAGCAATCAGATTTGATTTGATGCATAGAGAGAAAGATGGCAGCTACCTCTCTGGCAGCGAGCAGCTGCTGGACCACAGCCGAGCTAACAGTCGTAGGAATGGTCTGAATTTTATCCAGGACGGCTTTCGATAGGTCTCGAACACCCTGAGACACACACACACACACACACACAATAGATGATTTATCTGTATTAATAACTTCTTACTGAACCTATTGGATGGATTATGTGCTTTTTCTGTCATTTCCAGTCTCCAAGCAGCTCAGAGTCAACAAACTCCCTTGCAAACGAGCTGTTATGTTGCCAGCATGACCCTGCATCCACTGCAAGCTATAAGGGAAGTGCTATACATGGCTGTGCAGACTGAAGCTGGACTGAAGCCAAAATGAAGTTGGCGTTATATCTTAAACGTGGCTCTCCTATCACATCCTCTGAACAGTGCCGGTGTTGTGAAGCCAGGTCTTAAAAAAGGTATGCAGCTGTGGTTAAACAAGACGAGGACTCCAGGGAAATTTAAGTTCAAGAGTTTTTTGGTTGAGGAATTGCTTCAGCCATGCACAAAAGTGTGTGTCAGACCTTGTAGTCCACCCCTCCGATGATCTTGCGGATGAGCCTGAAGGTTAACGCCCACAACTGAGTCCGCTCCCACTCCAAGCTGTCCGAGTTTATCAATGCCACACACACCATCCTAGACAGACAGAAAAAATAGATGAGTGAAGAAGATAAAAGAAAATAGACGGAAAGAGGGAAAGAGACATAAAGTAGTCTCTCGATATATAGGTCTGTCCCTAGAGCGTACAGTTGTGCAAACACGTGTGTGTGTGTGTGTACCTGGGCGGTAACAGGCTGGTCTCAACAGCCATCGCAAGACAGTCATAGAGGAAAGAGATTCGTTTGGGACTGTGTTGGCTGTGGATAAACCGCACTATCCACTGGACACACTGGTCATGGGAATCCTACAGAAAGACACAGATGTACACACAGATCGAGGGACAGAATAGATTCTCATTTCCTCTCAGGAGTGTAAGGTATTACATAGTACACATTGAATACGCTACAGCAAGCATGGATGTTTTATACATGGAAAATACTAAATATATATAATAGGATATGGAAGGAACGGGATGTTACCCGCCAGATTACTTTTTTAGGTTTCAAATATAAAACACTTCAGAGAGGGCAAGACCCAACTACATCATCTGTTCAGAGATCAGAAATGGTGAGGGAGGGGATGTGTGTGTTGTGTGTATACCGGTGGCAGTGTTCCCCAGTA
Organism: Hoplostethus atlanticus; assembly: GCA_034670405.1. NCBI lineage: Eukaryota > Metazoa > Chordata > Actinopteri > Trachichthyiformes > Trachichthyidae > Hoplostethus > Hoplostethus atlanticus. Next base: position 1,113,110 of record JAXDDX010000033.1, read on the forward strand.
CTGTCTGAAGGCTCCCAGACAGCTGATCAGTTTAGTCCTCTCATCCTCTGGAGTGTCCATGAACATCCTGAAACACACACACACACACACACACACACACACACACACAGTGCAACCTTACTTTTAACCTGTCAGTGCTCTTTCTGTTGAGAAATGACATCTATAAACATATCCAAAATGAACTTTGTGCCTCCCATGACAGCTGTTTTTAACAATACATGTGTGTAGAGCCATCTTACCCAGCAAAGGCCTCTTCAATCATCTCAGTTTTCTGAGAGAGGAGAGAAAATAATTTGAGGAGTGTAAAGAGTCGACCAAAAGGACATTTCAGCAGGGTGGATGCTAGCCCTGATACAGGACCCTTTGGGCAGCTTGGGTTTTTTTTAACTCTCCTAAAGAGTCAGTAAAGCAGGACAGGATCCTTTAGGAGAAGTAAAAAACCCATACGATGAAAGATTCCTAGAGGGTCCCGTATCAGCGATAACGTTAAAGGAAAGCCAGTGAATGACAGAACAGGGTGTCAGCGAGTTTCATCATTTGAGACACAATCCGCCAATGAAACGAACCTGAAAATAAAAACAACTGTAGCCCTATCAGAGTATATGCAAGTCTGAACGACTGGAGTCACTACAGTAACAGAAAGCTGAACATTTTCAAGACTTTTGCAGCACTTCAGATCTGCATTGAATTTAGATTAGTAAATGTCTAGGTTTGCAATATCTATATTAACGCAGTAATGATAATGGTACAAGTTAGCTAAGCTGGTTAGTTCAACCACTTTTCGATGCAAACATAGTTAACTAGGTAAGGCAATATTAGCTACCCATGTTGATAACGTTACATTTGCAAAAACAAAAGATGGAATGATGGAAGGAATACGATATCTAAGATGCTACTAATGTTAGCTTTATCACCAGTCAGTGAAGGTGCAACTTACCACAACATCCTCAAAGATGCTCTGGAGCTGCGTTTCCATCGACAGCGCCATGTTTTCTAAATGAAGTGTGGATTTTCAGCGAACCATCACACAAATCAACGTAATTCCTCTCAATGCGCACAGATGCAGGTTACCAAAAAGCTAAATGCTAACACCCGCCCGCCGGGGCCGGACCTGCATAAAGACGTGCAACGGCAAAAACAATCCGCAGACGCATCAGAGACACGGCCTGCACAGTTCCGCATCAGTTTTCACAGATTCAGGCCCTAAAGATAATTATTTTGGTCTAACAGTGTAACAGGTGTAGCAGTTAGCAGTTTAATGTTGTATTTCGAAATAAAAAAAATCAAATTTGTTCTTCGGATAAATGGAAAATTGAGATTTCACATTCGTTTTGTTTTTTCGTTTTTTGGAATTTACGTTTGAAATATGGTCTCCACTTCAAAGAGGGTCACATGAATTTATAAATTACTTAAAAAATAATAATAAACTGTAAAATCACCAAGACAAAAAGGATGGGATGAGTGGCTGCAGGCCCAGATGAGATGTGACCTGTGAACAGACCTTGTGTGCACAGCAAAACAATCTACACAATAGTGATCCATGCAAAAACTGGTGAAATTGAACTGGCAGATTAAACTGAATAGAACTGGTGGATTCACTAGGTGTGAGTTAATACTAACAAATGGGTAACAACCAAACCCAGCGTAACCTGTACACCAATGCTATCCCCCACACACCAGTAGACAGAGATTCCTCTCCGGTGATGTTCCTGGAACCAACGTGGGTTCCAGGAACGGAGGGACACAGGAATTTATAAAATACAAAGACAATGTACTGTGCTGTTGCAATAACCCTATTACAACTGACTAATGTGCAAAATATTGGCTGACGTGACAGCTTCAGCCACAGACAAGAAGGTGCTTGTGGGTATTGTGGTTCCGTCCTTGTGCTTGTGTATGCTGGTGATGGCTGGCTACCTGCAACACAACAAACTTTACAATGACACTGCATATTTTCCTAAAATTAGACTACACCCTACCTAAACCTGGGGCCAGTACCTACATTACCCCTGATACAACACCTCAGGGAGAAAACTTTCCCACAATTATCACTACCAGTGTCATACTATCCTTTTACACACGACTCGCCACTTGGCACACTATACATGGCACAATGATGGTGTGGCTTACAGCTAATAGTGATACCATGAAGTGATACTTGATGGGTCGCTCCTATCCCTGCCACACCAACAAATTATAATAAAAGTTTTCCAGTCAAATCAATTGCATGTGCAAAAGATGTTGTCTAGTTTAGGGGTCTCCAACTCAAGGGTTTTTCATAAATGCAAACAACTTACAATACTTATGTCTGTCTAATGAATATTGACACCAGTACCGCACTTGCAGTCCATGTTCACCTGGGAGTCCAGAATAATGTACAACCTGCAGGGTTTTGTTCAGTGTCTTGCTCAAGAACACTTCGACAGGATGGAGGTGTGGGCTGAGAAAGTCACATCTCTGTGGAAAATAAGATTTTGGGTTTCTCATAAGAAAAATAGCTATTTTGTCAGTTACCCGTGATGTATCGAAACCTGTGTGAAACCCCTGATTGAAAGTAATATACCAAAAGTACCTAGTTAGATTCTTATCATCTCAAACCACAACCATTGATTCTACAAGGAAGTTGTCAGGCTTCCTTGTAGAATAGTGTTTCACAAATTATTATTATTATAGTAGTAGTCTTCTTCTTTTTCTTCTTCATTATTATTATTGTTGTTATTTTTATAATGCTGCCTTCAAGTGCTCCTCGTAAGTTCCTCCTTCCAATAAGGAATGTAGTAATACGACTTGTCACGCATTCAAGTGCAACAATTAAAAGCTAAACAAATACTGTAAATATAAACAAACAACAATACTAGTTATTTACATTGGATGATAAACAACAAACTACATCATCATTACCATCGGTTCTTGACAGGGCTAACGTGCTCTTCGCCCCCTAAATGTCACATCTCTGCAACTCGGGTTTCACCGAATCCCGTTATTACGGTATTTCCGACGGTAACTGAAGGCAGCGTAAGCCTATTGCACCTGTATAGCGGAGTACACCTTATGCTTTACCTCCTCTTTCCTTTTGATTGTATTAATGTTGTTAGGCATATTGCCTGTTCGGGTTGAACATCTAAAATATAGGTCGGCCTGTCCCAGGATAACCCCCTCACCTCCACCCCCTCATGTTAAGGTGTATGCCGGTATAAAGTGTACAAACAAGTGCAGCCACATTCCTTCCGCATACACGGGAACCTGTAGGTGTTATTTAACTCGAACTAAATCATTTACGACCATTTCTCCTGGTAGGTTGCAATTGAATGCCAGTTATACGACTTATTCTGCACGTGGACCTCTTCGGCTCTTCATTATAAGCAATTAAATAGGCGCTTTTTGTAGATTATTTTTTACTCATTTTGAGAAACAAAAGAAACGTGCGAGCAGGTGTTCATGAAGTGCGGCAAAGGCTGAGTTGAGGAAGTGGGTTGGGGGTGAAAGTGTTGTTTTTTGTGGTGAAACATGAGCCGCGTCGCTCCATATAGAGATGTGGAGTATAATTATTATTGTGCTGTACCTCGGGGCTCAACGCGATACAGGTAAGCTGCATGGAGCTACTAACACTATTACTTTTACTATTACTATTACTTTAAGGATGTTAGCTCCTTAAAATACATGACTGTGTGTGTGTGTGTGTGTGTGTGTGCGTGTGTGTGTGTGTGTGTGTGTGTGGTGTGGAGGAGGTAGTCAGCTCACCACACGTACAGTACTGTGAAAAAAATCAGAGACCACCCTTTCGTTCATTCAATTTCCAGTCAAACGGCCATTCAGTACAGATTGTTTATTCTTCGGTGTCAAACAGTAATGAAGGACACACACTTGGACAAGGGAGATGAAAGTCAATAATTGAAAAAAACAAAACTGGAGTTCAAAAAATGATTGCAAGATATCGAGAAAATTAGACTATTAACTACCAAGACCTGGTAGACCACCAAAACGATAACCATCAGATAGACAGTAGTTAAAGCTTTCGTCTTTGAGAGACAGGAAAACATTAAGGTTAATAGCTTTAATTGACTCTATATTGCCATAGGCTGGATTTATGATTTAAGATGGATAAGCAGTCATCTGACCTCTTGCTGGCTGTCTAAAGCCACATGTAATCTCTTCCTACCCTGTTTATAAGTACAGTTTCATCACCGCGACCTGCACTAGAACCAAGAAGTAAAACAAGGATGGATATTAAGTAAAGTACCAAACTAGTAAGTTGTAACAGTGATTGTTGTCTAGGCAGCTAGACAACTTACTGCACCTTCCCACTATTCAGCCTGGTCTGATGTGCCTGTGTGAGTTCTGCTAGGAGTTGTAGTCCTCCTGATAACATTTGACAGTCTCGCTGACAAGGAAGGTGTTTATGAGGAGTAGAAGACAAAGTTCAAATAGCTTCCTGTAAAATCTGACTGCTTATCCAAAGATATTGTCAGTCAGCCAACGCCTCAGTTAGTCAGTCAGTCATGGAGGCGTATCCAACATGTGTCCAGATCACAATCCTCAGATTTTATCAGACAAACGTCTGTCAGACAAAAACTCAGAAAATGTCTTCCAAAGAGAAACCAAAACACTCCCTACATAGTGTTGCCTGTCATCCTTTGGTGATATAGTTTGCATTTTGCGGTGATAAAAATAAATGCAGGTGTGTATAAACGATCAGCGGACTTCTTCTCTCTCTACTCTCTCTGCGTCACTCTTTCTTTTCCTCTCTCACTCTCCCCGTCTGCCTCTTTCTATCTGTCTTGTCTTTCCAGCCTTCGCCGCTCCTCCCGGCCCCGTCTACGCCATCTTCTCTTCCGTGAATCTGAGGAATGTGCTGCAGTGGCATCCTGGGAACGCCACGCCACCGAATACACACTTCACCGTGCAGTATGCCATGTGAGTACTTGCAGATAGACAGACAGACAGATTGGTAGACACTCCTTAAGAACTACCGGGTTGGTCTCACAGCAAGGTAATGGTCCTGTCCTGTGTGGGTCTACTTTCTCTTCACCAGCTACGGGGACACAACGAAGGGCAGCAGAGGGAGACGGGTGCACTGGAGGGTACCGTGGCAGTGTAGGGATATGGCGCGGAGCTGGTGTGATCTGACCAATGAGACTTGGGATCTGGAGCAGGGATACTACGCCAGGGTTCGAGCTGTGGGCAAGAGAGGATCCTCCAACTGGACGGAGACGCAGAGATTCGAACCGAAGCATGACAGTAAGTTAAAGTGGCGTCTTTTACCAAGTCAGTAGGTTACAGACTGACGGACACGCAGGTGAAGACTGAACCAAAACATCCCTTCCTTTAATCTTTAAACGAACACAACGACTCTTGTGCAGTGTACCAAAGCATTAAAAATGTTTCCACCACACAGCGAGTTTTGGGCCTCCGCTGGTTTCCGTGGCGATGGAGGAGAATAGCGCTATCATCAGTCTGAGGGGCCCAATGAGATATCAGCCTGACAACCACACCCCAGAGGTTTCCATGGCAACACTCTACCCCCAGATGAGCTACGAGATCTCTGTCCACAACGCCCGTCGCAACAAGACGGTGAGTAGAAATGAAGAAGAAGTCCTGACTTGCCCCGCCCTCGTGCCGCAGTCAGGCTGTTAAATCGAGCACACCTGAAGTTCTTATACGACAGACCGTTGAAGCAACACACTTTTTGTCTAATCTGTAAACTGTGTGTGTGTGTGTGTGTGTGTGTGTGTGTGTGTGTGTGCGCGTAGCATCGTTTCGCAGTGGACTCCAGGCAGTATAAGTATCGTCTGATGGAGTATGACACAGAGTACTGCTTTTCTGCTAAGACAAGATTCGTCTCCATGCCCATCCCATGCCAAGCCTCAACTGCGCACTGCATCACCACGCAACAGGGTACAACCACAATGTGTGTGTGTGTGTGTGTGTGTGTGTGTTTACTTGGTTTCACAAGTAGAGAGGAATGTGACCAAACACGTAACGGAAAGAGAAAAGAGGGAGAGAGAAACACCTTTCTTGTGTGTGTGTGTGTGTGTGTGTGTGTGTGTGTGTGTGTAAATTGAACACACATGTAACTGTAAAGCATTGTATCTTATAGTTTATTTTTGTCGAAATCCTGCCTTTGTGCGTGACCTGTCCCCCCCAGACCCTGTGATTGGCCAGCTGCAGAAGGTGCTTGTGGGTATTGTGGTTCCGTCCTTGTGCTTGTGTATGCTGGTGATGGCTGGCTACCTTCTCTATCAATCACTGAGGGGGAAAGGACAAAAGAGGCCCTATATACTGGTAACACACACACACAAACATAAATACACACTTCTGTTTGATTCCATCTTCCTCTTAACTTCACTACACTGTAAAAACACAAACAACAGTTGATATATTACCGACTTCATACACTCCTAAACTTCCTAAACGGTTTAAGACAATATAGTGGATGTGTGTTTGTCACAAAACTGGCAACTGAATTACTTTTCATCTACTTTTTTCTCTTTGATGATTTGATGATTTCTCTTTTTCATCCGCCATCCTCCTCCAGCAGGATCTGACTCCGCTCCACTCCCGTCCTCTGACTTTTGCTCCAGAGAATCTCAACCTCATCTTCATCACTGTTAACAACAACAAGAAGTCGCCGCCAGATCAGCCGCCGCCCGGCCCATCAGACCCCGCAAGCCCCAAGCCAGGGAAACCGATCCCAGTTCTCCCAGGCTTGCAGAGCTACATGGCCCAGACGCCCACGGTGTCCCCGGAGCCCGAGGCACCCTGGGAAAATGATCTTTCAGAGGTGGAGTCCGTGGACTACGGATGTGTCGGATCGTCTGACGAGCTAGACGAGGAAGGAAAGGAGGGAGAGAGAGGGGGGAGGAGCGAAGGAGGGGGAGACAGAGATGGTAGAGAGCGCAGCGATCATTCCACTAGAGTCGACACTTCTCAGGCAAAACCCTACTTCTCACAAAACACAACACACACACACACACAGACACAAACACACACATGGTCACAGGTGCATTCACTTTTACTGACTCAAACTCAGGCATCAAGAAACCCTCAGGAGGGAGGGATGGAAGGAGAGATAGTGAGAGGGTTAGAGGGAGAGAGAGAGTTTCCATCTATCTGTATAAACAAAGACCCCCAGTCTGGCCTCTTTCATATTCCTTTACTTCCACAGACACAGAGGGGCGGAGGGATGGAGGGGAAGGGGAAGGGAAGAATAGATGGAGTGATAGTTGAGGGGCTGGAGGAAGACGAGGAGAGAGTAAAACTACCCCTCCTTTCCCCTCACACCTCACAGCACAGCGAAAACACGCCTACCTCGCACACCGGCCAATCGGATTACAGGCCCGATGCCTGCGCCGTTCTGAGATTGGACAAAGAGCAGGAAATGGAGGAAGAGGAGGAGGAGCAGGAGGAAGAAGAAGAGGGAACCAACTGTGTTAATTGGGATCCCGAGACCAGGAGACTAGTCTTTACCAGAGATGGAGACAGGGAGAAAGATAAGGGGAGGGTCGGGTGGGTGGAAGCAGGGAGAGAAAGGGCGGGAGAGCGGGATGGGAGGAGAGGAGGAGGAGGAGAAACAGAGGGAGTTGAGGCTGGAGAGTGTGTTAGTGAGACAGGGTTCTGAGGAAGAGGGAGAGGCGGGGGGACGGTGGGAGGCAGACGGACTTCTGACCAATTGGAGCCTAGTGATCCAGATGGACTAGTAGATGGACACGTCAATCATGACATGGATCCAACAGCGCTTTACTTCCACACACCATCCAACTAGTGATCCCAGCCAATGACAGACAAGATGACATACGCACATCATGTGACTAAGGACCAATGGAGGGAAAAATATCACCATACCAAAACAAGATGGACCGATTATATTCAGGATACACACTTGATGATAACACATATCTTGGAGCACCAAGTGGGATTACATTCATACCTCTGTATTATTACTTTTACTCACACTCTGTCTTTATGCTGCCTCGAACAAATCACACTGCTTACCGTGAACAAATCACACTATGACTTAACTTTGTCATTCAGAGCCAGGGAAGGCCACGAGCCACGTTTATTTTATTTCTGCTTGATACAAAGTCAAGATCGCATTCATCCTATGACGATTTCTATCCCGCTGGGAGAGGAACAGTCCAGGATAACGGCGTGGTCGCTGGATACTTTTGACGAGCATGAACACAGTGTAAACCATACACCATGGTTGTTGTCAGATATCAACTCAACTAAGCACTTATGGGATGTCCTGGAGCTGGGATGTGTTTTCCAGACACCAAATGATGGAGTTTCTTCTAGAAGGAAGTAGTCGCATCCCTCCAGTAGATTTCCAGACATTTGGATTTGTGCATTAAAGTTGCTCTGGTGATACAACACGTATTAAGATGTTTTATTTTGGTATTTCCTTTATTTTGGCAGTCTAATACAGATCGTAGCACTAAAGCTGTTCTTGTTGGGATAGTTTAGATGAAACATTGGGCCAATAGTTGTTTGTCTTTTGAGGGTAAATCAGAGATGGGAGCATCCTGCTGAATATGAAGAGATATGAAGTATGTGTTGATATTAGATGAAGGAAAGACATATGGCACTTTACCCTATATTCTGTTTACCTAATCTATAGACTTCCTGAATATCATGAAGTTGTCTGACCCCGTATGTCGGCACAATGTGTTCATTTATTGAAGAACAACATGGATAATCCGTCTACATCTTAACATTACTTTGCTGTTATTATCTTTTGTTTATTTTCAGAAAATTGTGAATAAGCTACTGTCTGCTGTATGAAATAAAGACTTTTGGCAATTTGTTTCTTTGCTGGATAGTTTCTTTCTTTAGTTTGTTTTGGGCTGTGATGTTTTTAAATGCCCCTTAAGGTATTTAATTTAAAAAAAATCATCTCTCAATTCTTTGGTTTTATATTTTATTGCTATTTACTATAAGAGGCCATTATTACTCTGTTATCTTTATCATTTCGCTCTCATGTTGCTCTTATTTCTGTCATCATCAAGTTATAATTCTACTCAAAATGCTACTTGTAGGAAGCTGTGATGACATTTAACACTAGAGAAAAACATCTTATGTGTAAAGATGTTACATTCAGGGGTTTCTCATTCATACAGATGGCACATTTTGCACTTGTAACCTCCCTCCCACACACCAGTTGTGCTTTCATTTGGTCTCATTTGGGAATTCTTGAGATGATTCATTGTAGCCTCTTCCAGTAGACTGGTATGGGTAAGATTCATGTAGCTAAAGCAGCAGGAAGGAGGGATAGTGGAACCTGATTGAAAGCAGCTCCAGAGACTACAGGTAGTAGTGCAGAAGGTTATCACATTTGGTTTTCACGATGACATATCTGTCCTACACAGGGTATCTTGAAGGTAAAATGTGTGAATAATAACTCTACTTCAAGTCCTCAGGTTGGATCCTAGTGTAAAAACTTGTTTTACACTGGGAAACAATAGTCGGGTCAAAGTTCATTAGTTGTTCCAATGTAATAAAACTCACTGAGGGAACTCAAGACAATAATTCAATCAGGAAATGTTTGTTGCTGAACTACATTCCAGTCTTACCTTGACTAGTGAGAATGTTTTCAGTGTCAGTTGTTCATGTGTCACAACATTATTATACCATGTGGCAATAAGTAAGCAGCTGGCTGCACTAATGCAAGTTAGTGTAAGAGATGGATACTACTCGCCATGTAAAAAAATAAATTCAAAAATCTGTAGTATCGGATGTAGGGGCTGGACTTGATACTACTTTCATCACAGGTATCATGATTTTCATTTTTAATCAGAAATACATACATAGCAAATCTCCATCCTCCAACTTACTTAAAAATAAGAAGGAAGTGTTTCTGGAGTTAACTCAAATGCAATGCATGCTGGGTAAGTATGACCATAAGCTAACAATGTTCCTCAACAAACTTTAATGTGATCAGTTTAGTGAATGCTTAGGTGTTCTTTCAACACCTAATTGCACATGAACGCAGGATTAGAAACTCTGAAGCAGATAGCTAGCAAACAAACACATCGATATACATTGAGTTCATGAGTAAAGATGAGTTGAATTTTAATAGTGTTGCCATACCCATTCGAGGTCTATTCATTTTACCTAGGGAATTGACTTTTGGAGTTGTAAAACCGCTAGGAGGCGCACCGTCCTTCAGCCGCTGGTCCTCAACTGCCTCCACTCCACTCCCCGTCTCTCCTCATCCAAAATGGCGTCTCCCTGAACGGCTTCAGCCTCCGTATCACTGGGTGGGGCTTTGCCAGCAGTTGGGCATTTCCGCCCGGCTCCGGTTTCCTTGGCTTCGGTATTTAAATTGAGCTGCAGGACATCAGCTGCTGCTACATTCAGCACCGCGCAGTGGGAGAAAACACCTCACCACACATATTGATATATTTTTTTGACTCGAAAACGACATTGTTGATAGTGAACTTAACAAGTTTGGGTTGTTTTGTGGCCTCAAGCGCGGGAGCAGCTGAACAATAACGTTGGTCGCGTTGTGACAGCAGCTCGGTGCATCATTTTTGGGATTCCTCTGCTTGGTTTCGGACGAAATTCCGGCTGAATAGCGGTAACGTGATGTTGTGCATGACGGGGATGATTTAGGCTTGTCTCCGCAGTGTGTCTTTTGTGAAATAGATAGGTAAACAAGAAAATATATTTTTTCAAAGCATTATTTTTTGGCCCAGACCTGCTAAGTGGCCTTGACAGACTTGGCAGAATCGAGGGACTGAATGAGGAGGATGCTTTTGAAGGTCCAATTTTGACAGTTTGAATTCAGCTTTCGTTTGTAGGCATTATTGAAGACAAATTATCTTGAAAATAACCTTCAACAAGACTGACTGCTTGTAGAAAGATTTAAATTGAACAGTGGGCTAAACCCCGTTATCACCATCAAGCTCAACAACAACCAACACCCATAACGTTACAGTCCGGCTGGACAGACAGAGTTAGCTCTGATGTTGTTCAGTCTTTATTTTACCTGGGATAGTTGTGGCATAAAATAACCTTCAATTTTCAAGACACACTTCTCGTTTTCAAAAAAGTTACCCTAGAAAAAATAACAATAGTTAGGGGCTTGCAGTGTCGTTTCTATTGTGTGTATATATTAGATTTCATTTTATGTTGTAAAAATATAGCTAACCTATAGTATTCCCCAGATATACATCGTCTGGAATATATGTGACCTTGTGGGGTTTGTCACTGCCTGGCGAGTTATGGTTTAATCTATGTATTAGTTTAACGAAGACAGATCAGTTTTTCATCAGAAATGATCAGATTTGTTTTTTGAACTTTTCAAGACAAATTTATCTCAGTGAAAAACGAATTGATAATTGAATAAACCTTTTAAGGTTTGATTTTATTTTAAGGTAGACCTGAAGTTGAAATGAAGGTAGATCTTAACTTTATTTGAGTTTGAATTTTAGGTTATTAGGTTATTAGTTAAGGTAATTATTAGGTTATTAGTTTGATCAGATTAAAGTATTTCCAAGAGTCAGCCAAGAAAAAAAGATGAAACACAATGCTGTAGTGTAATACTGCTCTTAAAGATGAACTCATGTTATTAGACACTGGATTTTAATTTAGAGCTCTTCATGTAGTGTATGGGAGGAAACACAAAGCAGTAATCTACGGTAGACCTCAACACTGTATACATAGTTTAAGACCTGTAAGACTAGTATCCAATCTATCTAAATTATAAAACACACATATTAGGATAGATCAGTATCCCATCGATCAACAACTGATAAAGCGGACACAAGTATCCAGTTGATCAACAGACAGCTTTTGATCAGCTCCGCCTATTAGTGGCTAGACTACTCTCCAGTCACCCGCCGACAACCATGTTCAGCTGGCTTGGAACGGACGACCGGAGGAAGAAGGAACCAGAGGTCTTTCAGACGGTCAGCGACGGACTGAAGAAACTCTACAAAACCAAACTCCTGCCGCTGGAGGAGAGCTACAAGTTCCACGAGTTCCACTCCCCCGCCCTGGAGGATGCCGACTTCGACAACAAGCCGATGGTGTTACTCGTGGGGCAGTACTCGACCGGCAAGACGAGCTTCATACGGTAAGAAAGACGCATGTGTACCCCCACGAGACCGGCTGACTAGTTTCATCACACACACACACACACATGGGGGAGACACCACTAGAAAGAGAGACATGGAGAGAGAGGGAGAGAGGTTGACACACCCATACAAATACATTTTCCACTCTCAGCCTCAACAGTTAAGTGCTCTGACAGCAAGAGAGAGAATAGAACACAGCCAAATAGAATTGGGATAGAATAGGATAGAGTGGAATAGACAACATAGAATGGAAGAGAATAATAAAAGAGATAGAATAGAATAACAATAAAATGGAGCTTGCATGGCCATCTTGTCATGAGCAGGCACTACAGTCCTTGAATAGCACCTACTACACACACACACACCTGGCACTGTAGCCTCCCCTGGTGAGGTGTGTGTGTGTGTGTGTGTGTGTGTGTGTGTGTGTATGGACATGACTTAGTCCAGGGCTTTTCCTCTTTCAGCATGGGACCCAAACTAAATAAATGTCTTCTCCCCTCCGGGACCAATTTAATAAAAAAAAAAGAAAAGATTTTCATCTGGGAAGCCGTCAGAAACAGGCCTGTGACCCATTCTGGATCCTGAGCCAGCCTGGAGGCAGCTTGTTGTCGTAGTCAAGAATTAGACATGAAACGGTAGATGTTGCTTTGTTTATATCCCAGGCTTTAATGGCACTTTATTACCATAGCAACCATTCTGTCTAACTGTCTTTCTTACTGTAAGTCTACCTGTCTTTCTGCTTGCCCGCCTGTCTGTTTGCCTGTCAGACCAAAATGTCTATCGGCTGTGTCGCCACAACCAAACCTGGTCAATAATAGTTTCCAGACAGTCGGTGTTTCCTCAGTTTAAGGATACAGGCAGACAGACAGAGTTACAGAGGGGACGTAGGAGCCCCATATCTGACCTCATGCAGGGCTGTCGGGCCCTGGGGCACAGGAAGCACTGGGGACCCTGTCGCACCATGTGGTGGCAAACCCCTCTTAGCCTTTAGATGGAATTCATCCTTCAGGAAGAAGTGGTTCGCCTGAGGAAAAGCCAGGTCTGCAGTTTATTTTTGACCTGTTTGATGTGCCATGAGCCACGGCAGTACACACCTACCATACACGCCTTAGTGAGCCTTTTCCATTCAGCTTTCAGTGACGTGACAGACCTACATACACATCTTATCTTCCAGAGACTATTTGACAATCCACCCCAGGAAGATAAAAGTTGATTAGTGTTGTCTACTTGCGTGAACTTGAGGGAACAGCTCCCATTTTGCAGCAACCATTTCCCCCTCTTTTAAATGGCACCAGATCTTGTTTCTGTCTAATAAAGAAACTTTTTCTGCCTGGCTTTCATTTCGTTGCCCAACATTTCTCTACTATACACAACATTTTAAGGGACACAGGAAGTTTTGTTGCGCGTGTGGTGCTGTGGCCCAGAACTTTGCACCCCTTACTGTTGGTTGCTTGTAATGTTGGTGATCTTTGAATTTGAGTGTAGTCTACTGTTGCACTCAACATAAGTTGCTTTGGATAAGAGCGTCCGCTAAATGTCTGAAATATAAAACATAAACTGAATTCAATCTATTCATTTTTCTGAGTCAACTGTGTCATCGTCTCTTGCACTCACACCTTTCAGGCTGCTTGTGATTCTGGAGCTTATTCTAAAGTTAGACTTATTTGAAGCGATTCCAGATAGGTAGGATGCTTTTCTAAAATGTGATTGTAAATATAATTCACTGGTAAAATATAGAAACTGTGAAAGTAAGAAAGTAGTTACGCTGCATTCAGAGTCTTATGGTGCTGAGTATTTCTGCTGTGTGTGTGTGTGTGTGTGTGTGTGTGTTAGTGTGACCGATAGATAGCAGCTGGGTGTTGGTCCTCTTTTGAACTGCATGGGTACTGATATTGACTTGCCTCTCTAACACACACACACACACACACACACACACACACACACACACCCTTGGGGGTAATTAGTGGGTTAGGCTTTTGAAAGCCAGAGAGATGCTGAAACAGCTGTTGGTGACTTCCTGCTGTAAGACGCGACAGCTACCATCTCTTCCTCTGTCTGTCCCCCTCTCTGTCTCTGATTCCCACTGGTATGTTCTCTCTCTCTCTCTCACTGATCCTGGACCTGATCCTGGACCCCCCAGTCCCCCTCCCAATCCCCACCTGACCGCAAACCGCCAACAATGTAACAGTAAGATGCAGAATGTACAAAATGCTGAGTAACTCTCGGTCAGAGCTGCTGCAATCACATGGCTTTCACTCCTATCAGTGTTTCTCAAACCCTGGATTGGGGAGCAGTGCAGGTCTTTGGGATGTTGCTGAGTCTGTAGGTTTGTTACATAATACATAGACTAATATATATAGGTATATAGGCGGGGCATTTTTTACTGTAAGTTTGGATGTAACCTGGTATTAGTACCCTGGTTGGCCCCTGAATAGGGTTGCTGACGAAGAAAATACTCTAACTTCTGTTTGAGGTTTAGCTGTATTTAAAAATTTTAAACAAGATTGAGAATTTTTAGATTTACCAAACCTTATGGTCATTGGATCCAGTCCAAAGTCTGAAGGTGATTTCACCAGAATAGAAGAGGGCTTTGAAGCAAGCAGATCCATACTATGGATCAGATGATGACATTCTTTTTGTTAGTTTTTTTGTGTAATCTTACAGTCTATTCTCTTGTAAACAGAATAACAAATAGAAACAAATGTAAAGAATTTTCAGAGCTAAATCTGTCTCTTCAAGGGAATGTTGTTCAAATATAGATTTAGTTTCAGTAGAAAACATAGTCTATTCAAAAGCATAGATGGTGTTGCTTCCAGGTAGGGGAAAAAGGTGTTTGTGGTCACTTGCAGCTTTGTTTTTTGTAGCCTATTTATCTTGAGCTGAAATACAGGAGTCAAAAAATGAAAACAAATATTATTCAAGGAACTGAAAGAAAGAGAAGATGGATGGAGAGACAGAGATGCTGACAGAGGGTAATATGGCCTCTCTTCCTGGGTGTGGTTACTCAGAGGACAGTCTCTCTAATGTAATATGACCATCTCTTCATTTTAGGGCTTATTCTGTCTGCTTTCCTTTTTTTGGCCTCCTCTTCGTTTTTTGCTCTAGGTGACTGGAGTCTTCCTCTTGCCTCAATAGTGCTGTTAATGCGATAAAAAGGTTATGTGGCAAATGTTTTTCACCAAGGAGCCTCCATTCCCTCTGCTCATGATTTGATTTGAGCATGAACCAAGATCAAACTGCACAGACTGTGATAAATGAACTGGTGAGTGGGCGAGCTGGCCTTAGTGGCATTATAAATAGTGCCATGACCAATGTACTCTTTCTAATTTGCAATAAGAACAGTAGGGAAGGAGAATCAACATAAAGAAAAGCTAGCATAAGATCAAACCACTGCAGTATGGCGCGGTATAACAGTATTAAGACAGTTGCTCTATGCTCGTGCACTACATTAGCAGATGCATTCACAGAAACACACACATGCACAATCACTTGCATTTATGTGCATATGAAAACTCCCATTCGCACTTACCGATACGTACGCACGCGATGCTCAGATGAACACACACACACTCACACACATACACACTGTAGATGCTCGTGTCTATACGTACATAATATATGTATTACACAACGGACAGCGAGATGGCTCTACCAGGCACTGCCGGCTCCTCTGACAAGGTGTGGGTGTGTGTGCCTGGAGGAGATGTATAGGAGAATTAACCTTACATCTGTTAGTGGTTTAATAGCATACACATACCACATTCACACGTGAGATTTATGGTCTAGCTGCTGGTTTTAGCTGTAAATCTCTCGCCTAAATCTCTTTTGTTTTATGTTCTGTGCACATTCAACACATTGTTGGGATTCTAAACACTGCACGCACACACACACACACACTAATCTTCATTTCTACCGTACGAGATGTCACTGAATCAACAGCTGCAGATTTCATCTTTTTACTCTTTCAACAGATGAGTTGAAATGAATAAAAGATGTTTAGTCCCAGATGACTCATGGATGTGTTAAGTCAAACATCATTGCCATACCAACAGTTAAGTTAGGAATTTGCTCAGATGAGTAAAGAGACAGTGAAAAACCATGACATTAAAGTCTGTAATTGCAGTAAGCAGCTCAATGTATGTTATGATCACCTTATACAGTCACTGGCGTTGTTTATATTGGGAGTTATTGAATTCCAGATATGTTTTTGACACACTATTTTGAGACTGTAAAGTTTTTCACATTTGTTATGATTGTAAACAATGGGGGGAAACAGGCCTGTATTTTGAGTTATGTTTGGTTAATAAACTTCCAATTAAGATGATTTTCCTTCCAGGCAAGTCCTTCAAGAATATATGCGGCTATAACTCAAAATGCTGTTTTGATGTTGTGGATGTTGTGTGTATTAGGACAGTACCATTACTGTAGATAGTGTCTGTGCACATACATCCAGGCTTCAGTAAAGACTGGTTTAAAACAGTTAAGCTACAGGTGCAGGTCCTGTTTTGCCCCAAACAGAGGAAAGCCTGGATGGAAGAGATTAACGCTGGCAATTAGAGTAATATTGTATGATGTGTCTGCTAGCTACCTTGCCTGAAAGCACAATCAGTTCCTTCATACTGTATATAATCATACTACTGTGTAATAAAGTGTTTTTAAAGTCTATTAATATCTCGTTATCCTACATAATGCCCTCTACAGTGTTAGTCTGTGTCTGTTGGTTTGGAATGTTCCCAGCATGTCAAAAGGGCCTGAATGCACCGTTGATTTATTCTTGCACACTGTATCATTACGTCAAAGTCTTGTTCAGTGATATGCGTTGCTATGTGTGTGATCTACAGCTACCTGTTGGAGCAGGACTTTCCTGGCATGCGGATTGGTCCTGAACCCACCACAGATTCCTTCATTGCAGTGATGCACGGCGACACAGAAGGCATTGTCCCTGGCAACGCTTTGGTGGTTGACCCCAAGAAGCCCTTCAGAAAGCTTAACGCGTTCGGAAACGCCTTCCTCAATAGGTAGACACACACACACACACACACACACACACACACACACACACACACAGTTCGAGGGGAAAAGCTTTAATGCTGTGATCCACAGGGTAGAATGATTGCTCCCAAATATCTGTGGAGGTATGGAGTGCTGGAAAGGAAAAGTGTTGTACCAAAGTGAAATACGTGAATATAGAGGGAGAGAAGGGGTGAAGAGGGAGGGTGAGATGGAAAGAGAGGGGAAGAGAATGAGGAAGAGAGAGGGGGCGAGGAAGGGTGAGGGAGAGAGAGAGAGCGAGAGAAAGCACAAGAGAGAATCCACACCAGCACCCTACATTCCAGTGTGATTGAATTTCCCTCTGCTCACTGGTCAGGCTTTCCTGAGTGTGTGTGAGTGTGTGTGAGTGTGTGTGAGTGTGTGAGAGTGTGTGAGTGTGTGTGTGAGTGTGTGTGTGAGTGTGCGTGAGTGTGTGAGTGTGTGTCATCATTGCAGAGTCATCCTTCTCCCGGAGGAGAGAAACTGCTAAAGCTTTTCCTACTTGCTCTTGCCATAGTGTTTTTGCTGTGATGGCCCTCCACTGCTGAAAGGATACAGAAGAAACATTGATTATATATGAGGGGGATGGGGGGGGGGGGGGGGGGGTGATGCAGTGAGGACTGCTAACCTGTTAGTATTTATACAGCTGGAGAAAGAGAGAGACAGAGCAGGAGAGATGAGGAGACAGGGAGGGAGAGGGAGGTCTGGCGTGGGAAGATGTTTGTTGTTAAAACTTTTTGCACTTCTGTCCTGCTTGTCTCCTCTCTTCATGTCTCCTCTCGTCTGCATTCCTCATTTCCTCTTATCCTCTCTTCTTTACTTCCATCCTCTCCTTGTGTGTGTGTGTGTGTGTGTGTGTGTGTGTGTGTCTGTGTATCTCTCTATCTGCCTCTCTGTCTGTCTGTCTGTCTAGGTTTGTTTGTGCCCAGCTACCTAACCGAGTGTTGGAAAGCATCAGTGTGATTGACACACCAGGGATTCTATCAGGAGAGAAGCAGAGAATCAGCCGAGGTAACACACACACACACACACACACACACACACACTTTTTGCCTTGCCTGCGTTATTGGCCTGTGTGTTTAAGTGTTTGTGTGTACGTTCTGGCTTGGTTCAGTGTTCATTCAGTGTAGCCTAGTCACGCTGAACTCTGAACTACAATGTCAGCATTTCCTTTGGATGTGTGTGTGTGTGTGTGTGTGTGTGTGTGTGTGTGTGGTTGTTTTAACTATCAAGAGGATTATGCTTCATTCACTTCAAAGAAGAGGAAGCGGTGAGGATAAAGATGAGCTTTGGAATACACAAACACACACAAACACACACTCACAATTCAGTGTTAACACTGTACACATTGCGTATTGCAGTGCACTGAACTCGCAATAATGTAAACACCTGACATACACAATGATCCATGACGTACTCAACGATAAGGCCTGCTTGACCTCTAAAGCACTGAACTTGCAATAAACTGTCAACAGATAGGGCTGCACGTTTAATAGGGGATGCCATTTAGCTTAGTAAGTCACATATGCTGCTGCTTCGGCCTGGGAAAGTTATTTCAGTATTTAACTCTTTTCCTACATCACTTCTTAACGACCACCATAAAATCATCCTAGGGATTGTCAGGTTTTGTTTCCACTTCATTTCCTATTGAGTTGTTCATCTGTGGCCGGGATAAACTTTTGATTGTGAATGTTCAGTAAAGTCTATTCTACTTTGTTTAAAAAAGAAGACCGTGTTGATTGTTCACTAAGACAAACTCCTCTCTTGTTTCTGACCGTGTAGACTTCTTAGTGAATGTTCACTAATTCAGACTGATCTGTCCCAAGGCATGGGAGGAGTTCAACTGAATCCTGAAATGTGATGGTATTCCCACATGAACACTTTGTACTAGAGGAATGTTATGTTAGAGGATGTCTCCATCATTTCTCAGATGTATAATCTCTTGTATCAGTTGTTCACAGGCATCCTATAATAAAGTCTAGTATGATCATGTCAATGGAGATTGCAAAATATGAAGAGCTGCTGGCCAAGGAGAAAACTTTTTTTTTAAAGGATAATGCCAGCATGATTTTTTCCCCCCTTATCTCATGTCTGTCTTTTTACAAAAAATGTGCTCAACCCAATTTCATGTCACTTTTTTTTAGATCCATTCGTGACCTAACCCCAACTCTCAGGTCTACAAATCATTTCAAATTCTGTGTAGAGCAGATTTGGGGTCCATTCGATTTCAGTTCTGTATTTTTTGTCACTGACATGATCTTAAATCCTCTTACGTGCACTTTCTATTTACATTTTGAACTGAGTGAACTGAAAATCGATCCCAGCAGTGGTGTTGAACTTAACGTCACATAGAAACAGAGTTTATTTTTAGAGCATTTTACTTCTTTAATAGGACATAAAACAGGGAGGGATCATTCAGAAGTGGCTGACAGTGTAAACCAATGGGATATTTGTTAGGGAGAGAAAGGCAGTTTAATCTGTAATGATATTATTGGTTGATGTTATTGTTTTCCAGGAAGTAAAATTAAGTGAATTTTGATATAAAAATACAATGTGATTTTTTTTGGGGGTATTTTTAGGCGTACATTATGACATAGCTGTATCATTACAAGTGCGACTACACTACATTGCGACTTTAAATGTAGTGTCCAAAGTATGAGAAGTTTAGGCATTAAAGGCCGTTTTAAAGAGAAGATCTTCGCTGCTTTCTTATAGGTTGAAATGTGTCTGACGGTTGGCATTCCCAGAGCTGAATGCTGGTATTGCCATACCAACCACTAACATTAACAAAAGAGCTTGGGTAATTTAAGGCAGCCACATTTCTCTCGCTCTCCCTCATTCACTGTCTCTTTCTTTCTCTGTCTGTCTCTGAATTTCTCTCTGGGTTTTTTCTTTTCCCCTCTGCCCTCCTCTCTGTGTCATTCTCATTCCCTTTCTGTTTGTCTTTTTATTATGGCAACACTCATCACCAACGTTCATTTTTGCATTCTACATTTTTTTCCTTATCGCCAACTAAAGCCTGCATTGATTGTGCCTCTTTTATCAAGGCTTTATTGACGCTGATAATATTGACTGTCCTCATGCACCTCATAATGGTACGATAGAGGATGTTGAGAAATTATGAGCATCTCCTTCTGTGTTATGTCTTTTTTGTTTGTGTTTGATTCTAATGCAAACCATTGAATCTCTCTTGTTTATCACTAACAGATTGGTACTTGCTGCTAACAGGGTTTGATTGCCTTAAGAGCAGATCCTGGTTCATCAAAATCCTTGTTGCACTTAGATTGTGTTCATCTGTTGATGTAGAATTGATCTGCACTCATCCGCTCAATGCAGCTTTTGATTTTGTGATCTCAGTTCAGGTATTAAGGTCATGATGCACTACACAGGCAGCATTGGAAAGTGATGATGAGCAATTTCAGCAACAATGATTATATCACTATTTTGCAATGATACTATTGTTTCTTATGCCAGAGTATATAATTAAAATAGATTTTTGTCCCACTTGCCAATACCCGCTGCTGCTCATGGCACTACTTTTCATTTCCATTATCTCCAAAACGTTTTGCATGTAGCTTTAAATTCTGAATTGAATCAAGATGAGATTGAACATAGATGCAATTCTTAAAGAAGCATAAAGAACCGAAACTGAAACTTCCAAAACGTTTGTCATGAGAAGGTCGTCATATCCAGCCTACTGAGAATGAACGCTTCATCATTACCATTGTTTTGTTTACATTTTGAACTGGTTAAATTGAAAGTGAACTGACCCCTAACAGCCGTTTGGTAGGTCAAAGTGTCATGTGAGGGTGTTGTCAGACCAAATAAACAGCACAGTGTAGTATGACCCCACCATTGTCTGCATGGATATAAAAAAATACAGGCTAAACCTCTACTGAGTCAGCACAGCTGTGTTTTCTCTGGGAACAGAGTGTGTGTGTGTGTGTGTGTGTGTGTGTGCATGTGTGTGCGTGTGTGGCGTTTTTTTGTTTGTGTATATTCATTTTCATCATCTTTTCATCCATTTTCTTTCTCATTCCCATGGGGGTTTATTGTGTGATGTATGTAATTGTATGTTTCATTTGTTTATGTATTTGTTTGTTGTATACATTATTCTTTGTGTTTTCATACTTTTCCATTCTACATGTCCATGTGTCTGTATTTATATATATGTGTGTGTGTGTGTGTGTGTGTGTGTGTGTGCACCCAGATGCGACAGAGGAGTTTTCAGGCTATAGCTGCCTACATAGATGTCCTTATGGAGGTATTGTAGATTAAAATTCTAGGGCATCTGTCAGCTACAAAAAGGCAAGTGATATCTTGACTTTTAAGAATTTTAGACTGCTATTTTTCTTCACAAGACACTTGTCACATGGTTTGGGAAAAGTGTATACATTGTGTGCAGCTAGCTTAGGAGACTGATGGACAAATTGAATCAGGATGGCCCAACAGTCTAAGGTGCTGCGTTCAGGTTCAGTCTCCCCTGGAGGAGTGTGTTACTTCTGACAGTGTCTTGGGATGGTGTGATGGTTTAGTGGTTAGCGAAGTCGTTCCTCCAGGCTCCTTGAGCAAGATACTTCCTCTACCTGCTCCGGTACCAGCTGGCTGACCCGGCATCCCAACCAGGGGATGAAAGAGAGAAAAATCTAACTTTTTTTTCCACACCATGTGAAAAGTACATCGTGTAGAATAATAACCTGCTAAAATTCAAAATATCAAGGTATCCCTTTCACTTAACCCTCTACAGCTTTGGCCAAGCAGCAGCGTGCTCTCTCTCCCCTCTCAGCAGTGCTATAGGCCTGTACATACATGACCTACAGATTTAGCCATAGTAGACGTTCCACAATTTACATTGTTGCTGCGCCACTGCTGAACTGTTGCTCCACCCCCAGGAGGAACTGAGGAACTGTTTAGAAAATCCAGCTAACTGCTGCCAGATGAAAAACTTGTACCTCCAAAATGACAGCTTTTTAGGAAACATACATTGACAGCTATTGTAGAAGTCCCCCTCCTTGCACGTGGCCAAACAATTCCTCTACTGGGAGGAGCAGCAATGCAGAAACTGTAGCAATAACAACAGTTCAGCAAGTATGTAAAAAAAGTGGCACTTTTATGGCAGCTACATCTGTGTGAGTGAGATTGCATCCCCTGCCCTCAAAGGGAGAACTTTACCATGCTGGCCTTGTTGAGTCCACTAACAGTGTTTTTCTGGGTTTGGGCCCAGAGGTATGTCATGGTAGTACGTATTATTAAAAAGATATCTAATATGTTATGTTGTCAAAGCCTACCCCAGTTCCCCACAGTGTTTGCTAGGCTGGCTAAAAGTTGAGTACTCATGCAGACAAGGTACATTTTGTGACGGTAGCCTACCAAAAGCCTGTGAAATTTTGGGTCACAAGAGGAAATTATCCTTCATAAATGTCTCAAGAGAATCAATTTGCTGCATTAACATACAACTACTACT
This sequence comes from Hoplostethus atlanticus, assembly GCA_034670405.1. Lineage (NCBI taxonomy): Eukaryota > Metazoa > Chordata > Actinopteri > Trachichthyiformes > Trachichthyidae > Hoplostethus > Hoplostethus atlanticus. Next base: position 1,135,682 of record JAXDDX010000033.1, read on the forward strand.
CACCGCCAACTGACAGTAAATGCCTCTTGGTTGACATCCCATAATGATCACCAGTGTAACCAGTTTACCACTGACTCTCTGTCTCTTTCTTTCTCCCTCTCTCATGTATCCCCCGGTGTTGGTTGGAAACTTTAACTCACTAATCCTTCCATCCCTCCATTGTTCCTTGTTCTCGTCTCATATCCTGTGGAATTCCTCCAGGTAAGAGTGAATTATGTCCTTGACGAGAAAGTCAAATGAGTCAATACTCCAATGCATCAACTGTATCCCCTGTACAACTCCTAATATTAGCCCACACAAATACACACAAATACTTGCCTTAGCTACTAAAACAGACAAGATTTTGACGGACCATGATTGCAGTCAAACTTTTATTATAACCGTACGTTCTGAGATACAGAATTGAATAATGTCTTCGATTTATGAACACAAACTTAAAATATTCTACTCATATCTACATAAAGAAAGTATGTATTGTGGCAGGATTTGATGCTTGTGGAAGCTGTTTTATTTGACTTTTTTTCACCAGGCGTTTATTGTCGGCAAGCATTTATCTCCTAAAACACCAAGAGCTGTCAGGAAGCTATGTGAGATCATACGGAAACATATGTTAGATATTTTACAGTATACCGGGAAACTTTCATAGGTTGGCCCTGTGTACAAAGGCAACATTTCATTCAACAACATTTAAACACAAACAGGCCTAATAGCATTTAGACATCATAATATTGTTAAAATAGTGCATGTTCTTAGGTTCAAAGGTTTATTTGCACACAGTTATAGTGTACAAAAGTGCAGTGAAATGTGCAGTGGTATACTTGATCACTATGTTAAATGTTGAAAAGGAAAAGGGGGCTAAAACTAGGAGATATGCAAAAAACTACTACAAGAAATAAAAATAAATTGAACTATAAAATAAATATATAGACAATATGGCAATGTAAAAATAAGCAATAGAAAGTCAGGTGTGTATGTACATGTGCAAAAAGAATGTGCAATATAAAAAACCGGAGTGCAAAAAAATTAGATAGAAGCTCCTCCTGAGCCTCTCAGTCTTGGCCATGTGACTGCGGAGGCGCTTGCCTGACCTCAGCAGTCTGAACAGTCCATTGTTGGGATGGGTGGTGTCCTTAATGATCCTGTTGGCCCTGGTCAAGCACCGCCTGGTGTAGATGTCCTGCAGGGTGGGGAGTGTTGTCCCGGTGGTCCGCTCGGCCGACCGTACCACCCTCTGCAAGGCTTTGCGGTCCTGAGAGGAGCAGTTGCCGTACCGGGCAGTAATGCTCCCCGACAGGATGCTCTCTGTGGTCCCAGAGTGGAAGGTTTTCTGGATCTGAGGGGAGAGTTTGAACTTCCTCAGCTGTCTGAGGTGGTAAAGGTGTTGTATCGCCTTCTTGACCATGGTGTCGGTGTTTGATGTTCATGTCAGGTGATGTGCACACCAAGATAGTTTTGGCTGCTCACCCTCTCCACTGGGGCCCCGTTGATCCTGAGGGGGTTGTAGTCCTTCTGCTGCTTCCTCCTGAAGTCCACAACCAGCTCTTTGGTCTTGCAGACGTTCAGGGCGAGTCTATTTGCCTGGTGCCACAGTGACAGGTCCTCCACCTCGTCCAGGGAGGCCTTCTCATCGTTGTTAGTGATCAGGCCTACCACCACCGTGTCGTCAGCAAACTTTGCGACGGTGTTGGAGCAGTGAGTGGCGACGCAGTCATGCGTGTAGAGGGAGTCCAGCAAGGGGATCAGGACGCATCCTTGGGGGGCTCCAGTGTTAAGGGTGATGGTGTTGGAGGTGCAGCCTTCCACTCTCACCACCTGGGGTCTGCCAGTTAAAAAGTCCAGCACCCAGTCGCAGAGGGAGGTGTTCAGTCCAAGGTCTCGGAGCTTGGTGGCCAGCCTGGAGGGGACTATGGTATTGAAAGCTGAACTGTAGTCAGTGAACAGCAGCCTCACATAGTTCCCCCTGCCGGTGTGGAGGTGTGATAGGGTGGTGTGTAGGATGTGTGAGATGGCATCGTCCGTAGCCCTCCTCACGTCGTGCTCCGAGACCGTGAGCGTCTGCAAGAAGGAGAAAGGAGACATTTTTTTGCACCCATGAGAAAAAATATCTTCACTCCAAAAGGTTAATAATTAGACTCCATGGTCGTGTAAATGCAGCGAAACTTCTTTTTCGTTTTTACAATCCACTTCTACACTCCTCCCTTTGTAAATAGACATTTAATATGACATTTAGTTACATAAGTGTTTGGACCGCAACACTGAAGTCTTATCATCACATCCATTAGTTATCTAGAGGTCCTTGCACATTTTGAATTTTTGACTAGATACTAAAATGATTACTTTATTGAGTATAATCATTATCTCTCCAGATACGTCTGGCAGCCTGACATGGAGGAGACTATGAACAAAAAGAGCTTTTCAAACTTTTCATCGGTTTAATCTGCACTTCATAATTCTTTCACATGCAAAGAGCGTGTCTCCAAAATATCACCGTCTTGCTGTCCAAATACTTCTGAAGCTTGTGGTATGTGCCCTCGTATTTCTGTTGAAGCCACTTGGTTTGGACCTTGGCAGCTCCGTCTCTCTGTAAACAGACGTTCTTTTCTCTCAACATGTTGTAATCTGGATGTCCTTGTTGTAACCTCCTCTGTTGACGGGGAGCCGCTTTAATAGTTTCCTCTTGGGGATATAGCAACATCACAGTTTAGGCTCTTGGTTCAATTCAGTTGCATTGTGACTCTGGGAGAGCGTTGGACATGTTGGACAACCTATACCTTAAAAGTAACACAGTGTATGATGTTTATAAATTGAGTTCTAGTCCCCGTTAAGAAGAGGAATTATTTCTCCTAACAATCCAAAAGCCTTTCTTCTCCCTGGTATGTTGCCTGGGCTGGGGGGAGGAAGTGAGCCATGAAGGGATGCACAAATGATCATTGATCTGTATTTCCCTTATCTCAACCCTCCCATCACCTCCACTCTTACCTCCATCCCACCTTTTGATTTCACACCCCAACCCCTTCTTTGCATTCTCTCCTTCCCCCTTCCTCCCTTTTACACACCCCCTTTTCACTCTTCCCCACTCTCCTCACCTCTCGTCTCTCAGGCTACGACTTTGCAGCTGTCTTGGAGTGGTTCGCAGAGCGGGTGGATAGGATCATATTGTTGTTTGACGCCCACAAACTGGACATCTCAGACGAGTTCTCAGATGTGATCAAGGCCCTGAAAAACCACGAGGACAAGATCAGGTGCTGACTTGAACTCCGTCATAATAGCTGCATAGCATATCCAGCTATTGTGGTTATTTTGTGGTTTCGGAGAATAAGGAGTACACCTCACAAGTATTGCGAAGAATAATGGCAAGGTTTATTCTATTCTAGTCTACTCGATTCTATTCTATGCCCTTCTGTTGTCTTTTTTCAGGGTTGTGCTGAACAAAGCCGACCAGATAGAGACGCAGCAGTTGATGAGAGTGTACGGCGCCCTGATGTGGTCACTGGGGAAAATAGTCAACACCCCTGAGGTAACCTGGCTGGCTAGCTGCCATATTGGATCAGTTACAGTCTATAAGGTCACTGGCTTATATGGGGGTGGGGAAGGTGAACATGGAGAACCTGCCTGGTTGGCTGACTGAGCCACTGATCTGAATTACTGAGCTGGTTTGCTGGCTGGCTGTTGGCTGGTTTGTGTACATTGCTATTTCGTGAACATTGTTTTGCTTTGGTCACACCCACTGATTCCCTCTCTCGGTCTCATTGACAGGTGATCCGTGTGTACATCGGTTCGTTCTGGTCCCACCCTCTGTTGATTCCAGATAACAGGAAGTTATTCGAAGCAGAGGAGCAGGATTTATTTAAGGACATTCAGTCTTTACCAAGGAATGCAGCGCTGAGGAAACTCAACGATCTGATCAAGAGGGCACGACTAGCCAAGGTAAGGTTGAGAAAATAGACACACACACACGCCCACGAATTTAGTCTGTTGCAAAGTAGCAGTAGGTGATTCTATTCCAGGTGATGATATGAATGTTGGGCGTCTCACCATGTTGATGTTATTCTCCAAACAAACTACTCCATGTGTTTTGTTGACAAACTACTGCACTGTGGGACCTTGTGTGTGTGTTTGTGTGTGTCGTTTTTTTGTTGTATTGTGTCACCACAGGTGTGTGTGTGTTTCCTATTAATTTTCTTCCCAGCGCCTTCCCCACCCCATCCAGCTGTTAACCTTGACATAACATGCTGCATCTCTGCCATAGAACCAATAGAAGATGACAAATTAGGTTGTCCTCCTCTGAGTGAATTATTTCCTGTTTCCTTTTTGGACAGGAAGTTGGGTATTAGATGAGAGAGTTCACTTCCTGTCTTAGTTCCAAGAAACGCTGAGGAAGGACGGACACACACACACACACACACACACACACACACACAGATTTCTCATAAAACTGAATGTTGAGCACAATTGTCCTGTTTGACAGCTCATAGGTCTGGGGGTGTGTGTATGTTTTACGATGAGCTTCAAGGACAGGAGGTGGAATCAGGAAAATACACACCATAACAACATGACAAATTTGTGTTTTCCTGTCACTTCTGCAACGTTTTAACTTGAAATTAAAAGTCTAAGTGGGTTTTGGTGTACGTTAAAGGGTTTTAGTGGGTGAATAGTTAGAAAATACCTGTGTTTCTCTCCTCTTGTGTTCAGGTGCAAACATCAATAATTTAGGGACCTATTTTAATCTTCCCATGCTCCAATTTTGGATACTAATCCAGTTTCTGCCACTGCATTTGTCACTTTTCTCGCCCTACATACAGATACATATCTAAAGACCCATAACAATCTGTTCTTTTGTCTCATCTTTTCAAGTGAAATCTATATTTCACCCTAGATGTGTCAACAGCAATAAAGACTAGCTCACTTTCCCAGTAGTTTGGCTTTCAAATGTCTAACTTTAACTCATTGTCTCAGTCGTTGGGCTTTAGCTCGCTATTCAAATAATCAACTTGACCTCTCTGTCCTCGTACATATGCATCTTTCGCCCTGTCTCCATATGCAGGTCCACGCCTACATCATCAGTTCCTTAAAGAAAGAGATGCCCTCTGTGTTTGGGAAGGAGAACAAGAAAAAAGAACTGATCGCCAGTCTGGGAGAGATCTACGGCCGCATAGAAAGAGAGCATCAGATCTCACCTGGAGATTTTCCCAGTCTGAAGAAGATGCAGGTAAAGAGGGATGGAGGGGTAGTGGGAAGGAAGTGGGGAGGAATAGATATACCTTATAGATAGATAGATTGATGGATGGATGGACAAATAAGGCAGAAGTATAGAAGGGAAGAGATCATTCTGCCTATCTACTTGTATTTACCATCCCTTTCCCTCTCTGTCAGTTCAACTCAATTGATCTTGTTGATAGTTATCCAGTGAGTGTCAGCTGCGAGACCTATTCCAATTGCAATGTGGTTGACTTGTCCTCTGTCTCACCCTCTCTCCCCCTGCCTCCCCCAGGACCAACTCCAAGCTCAGGATCTCAACAAGTTCCAACCTCTCAAACCCAAACTCCTGGAGGCTGTTGATGACATGCTATCTAATGACATCGCTAGCTTAATGGTCCTGGTCCGCCAAGAGGAATCCCAACGCCCCAAACCTGTTGTGAAGGGCGGTGCTTTCGATGGCACTTCGGACGGCCCGTTTGGCCAGGGCTATGGCGAAGGAGCCAGCGAAGGTATCGGAGAAGCCGAATGGGTTGTCTCGCGCGACAAACCGGCTTACGATGAGATTTTCTATACATTATCCCCCGTCAATGGGAAGGTGACGGGAGCCAATGCCAAGAAGGAGATGGTGAAGTCAAAACTACCCAATACAGTACTGGGGAAGATCTGGAAGCTGGCAGATATTGATAAGGATGGGATGCTTGATGATGAGGAGTTTGCATTGGCCAATCACCTGATTAAGGTGAAACTGGAAGGACATGAACTTCCTCCGGAGTTACCAGCACACCTGGTGCCCCCCTCCAAGAGGAAAATACCTGAGTAAATAAAAGATTACCCCCTAAAGTAGACCCCTCCCTAACAAAAGAGACCCCCTCAGGACAAAAATATACCCTTTTAAAAGAGGAAAGCCCCAAGTAGACCAATATCATTATAGCAAAAAAAGACCTTGATGAGAGAAATACCTCCAAGAAGAAAATACCAGAGACCAAGAGTAGAGCCCAATGCCCAATGAGAAAAATACCCACCGCCCCAACACAAACCCCAGAAATACATCTTGCTCTGTCTTTCTATCACCCCTACACCTGCTGGGTTAGTGAAGGGTGATGGTGGGTGTTGGGGTGTAGGCGGTGGATGGTGAGGTAATTCATGAAGAAAACATAACATGCCTAAAACAAAAACACTGGAACAGCAAAATAAAAGCTAATCTAAACTGCTGAAATAAAACGGGACAGACGCAACAGTGAGGAGAGGAGGAGGAGGAGGAGGAGGAGGAGGCAATGATATGAAGGTGAATGAAGATTTTGGAGAATAAGGATTGAGATATAAAGGTGCATATAAACAGTTTATCCTGATGAAGACTTTAACTAGGACACGGTCTGTTAACCAGAATACTGTGCTGTGAAAATCGATGTTTAAACATGGCATCCATAGGACTGCAGTAATTCCACATACCCAACGCCTAAACCCTTGTAGGCCTCCTGGCACCACTGAGCTTCCTGGCTTTGGTTTCATGGCGCTTTATTGACCAGTTACAAAGATGTCGTGGTGGGTGGACATGGAAAAGCATACACGCAACAATGCAGAGAAGCAGAGGTGTAATATCCCAGGTTCAGAAAGTAAAAGTCCTGCCCCCTCCCCATGCTGTAGAAGGGAACTAATATGAACATCAAAATAAAACTCTGGCAAGTCCTTTTACTTTCTGAACCTGGATTTTACACCTCTGCAGAGTAGCACACACAAACGGACAAGAGGAACACAATTCTGGGTTTTGGGTTTTGTCGTTTGTTACCAGCGTCGGAGAGAAGAGAGGGAAGAAGCTGAAGCTGTGGAGTCTCTTTGTGGCGATGGTGTTCATCTCCACGTTCAGAGCACGTTTTGAAATGTGTACGGGAATTAAAAAGAATTAAAAAGATTCTCCTAAAGAGTAATGAAAGAGTGATTTCTCTTTCAAACTTAGTACTGGATATCATCAACATGTGTAGAGATACTGTGACTATAATATCAAGGCATATTATGGGTATTGTTTGGACATATGACACATTCTGAGTATTAATGGTATTGTACGGGACGTTGAGTGTGAATGTTGGATGTGCAGACATTCATGGTTGTGTGGGCACATAATCATGATTAATGTTGTATGTAAACGTGTTATTAGTTGTAACCTGTATGTGTATTGTTAACAAGTCTTAAGTATTCTATATGCTACTGAGTTGGGAGTGATCCAGTGGATTACAGTACTGGTTACAATGTTAAGCAGGTAATCAGTCGGTGTAATAGATTACATTTTGAAAGTAACCTTCTCAATCCTGCTAGGTCAAAGGTTTCCCAGCCTGACTGGCCACAGAGTGAATGCGCAACTAGTATTACTTGCATACTTTATGATAATAAAATACTAATTCTAAACATTTTCCAAATATTTATTTGTGTTTTGGGGGGTTTGGCTCAGTTATAGTTATTTTCTTTTTCTAATTTCATGTATTTAACACAATGAATGCAACTCTTCCTTACAGTATGTGTCCGATATGCTACTGGCACCATTAAATAATGTTTAGCTGTCTAGCTAAATGCCAGTATATTTTTTTTTTTTTACTATGGGTTGGTTTCTGGTTGTTTCTAGTTGGTCCCCATGTTGCAGCAGTGCTAGTGGGTTTTGATGAAAAGGTGAGAGACTACATTTACCCAGTTTGGACCCCCATATGACAAGCAAACTAATATGTTTTAATGTCTCAGAGTGATGAGACTATGCAGCCTCTTGGTTTAGCTGTTCAGTCATTTAGAGCACACATTTATTACCCCTCCCAGTAAGCATTGAATCTGTGTGTCCCTGTGTGTGCTGTTACTATGTATGTCATGTACATGAGAAAACTGTCTCATCTGTTGCATTCTGTGAATATGTGACACAGATCGGCAAATCATCATCTGATCACTAAAGAGATCACTAATCTCGTCTTGGGAACACTAGTCCCCGCTGTGTGGACGAGCCAGATCAGAACGATGAATATAAGCTGAGGATAACTTGTTGAATGTTTCTAAAAAGATGTGAGAAAACGTCCTCCGATGTACGCAAGCTGAGTCTGTTCATAGAGAAGTGGAAATGCTGGTATAATGGTTTTAGATGGTGACACGCTCCTGAAGCTGTACATAACCAACAGCCCAAAACAATAATAAAAATCCATTTACTCAACTTTCTACTGCTTTGCTTTGTCTTCATAATTGATTAGAGACTCGTCAGTCTGTGTCTGTCTCTGTGTTTCTGTCTGTCTCTGGTCTGTTTGCTTGGCTGGCTATTTCATTTTTGGGCTACATTTACACAAGAAAGGAAAATCTCATTTTTAGGTATTTGTGGCCAAGATTTTAGCACTAACCATGAAAAAATCAGGACCTGGCCACACTGTGGGGAACATGGTTCGTTATTGTCCTCCAAATGAACTGAACAATATCTCTTTGATAGCAGTCAGTCTAGAACATTCATTGAGAAATTTCTGGATTTCTGGATAACTTATGGACAAACGCAGAGACCTTTTCATCATAATGTGACCAGGAATTCTCTGTCAAATAAAAACGCTAAATTAAAAAAGAAAACATAAAAATGTGTGAATCAGATTGTTTTGTTTCTGTATACTGTAAATGTACCCTTTCTTGTCTACTTGAGGTATTGGTTCAAGATATTTGAAACCTATCTCGTCATGAAGTAAATTCACAGGAAGAGTTTTTTTTCCAGTGGCTGTTGAAGGGCAGGCATCTATTTTGGCAAGACATGGCTGACCTTGGTATCAAACAGTGAACTCTGTGAGTCAGTAGATTTGAATTGAGAAGTTTCATTGTGACCATTGATTGATAGTGTGAAATTAAAAGGTGTGGTCCCTTAAAATGTGTGTGTGTGTGTGTGTGTGTGTGTGCTATTCAAGCTACAGTTCACAAATCAGGGCTAGTCAAGGGGAGACTACTGCTTCCTGCCACACACACACACACACACACACACACACACACACACACACACTTGCAGGGAGTTTGGGCCGAAAATGGCAGTAGTAAAGGTCCACCACTCTCTTGCACAGGAAGTTCTGTTCTTGTCTGCCATTTCCCGTCTGTAGCACCTTGACCCCTGTTCTCTCTCTCTCTCTCTCTCTCTCTCTCTCTCTCTCTCTTTCTCACACACACACACACACACACACACACACACACACACACACACACACACACACACAAAACATCGGTTTACATATAGTGTCAGTGTTTAGGACCCCTGTCTAGGTGTGAACACAGAGAGAGTAAAAAAGAAAAAGAAAAGAAACAGGAAAATAAAAGAAACAGGAAAATATTTAAGTCTTTCCTGGAAACCTTTTGTTAGAAATCACAAACTTGACTGACAAATCCACCCTCCAGTAGAGCTGCATCTGGTGCCAGCTAACCTGTTAGACAGTGGCTGGGTGTTGTGGTTGGTTTGTGGCCTGTGTCAGTGCAATGTTGGAAAGAAATTGTTTGTGAAACCTTAACTTAAGTGAAATATGTAAATGCTCCAAAATGAGTACATTGTTGGTGATAAAATGAACAATCAAATAGATTGCATTGTTTGGATTCATACGTTTGATATTTTCTATTGTTTGATTAGGTGATGGATGATTGTGTAAACCTAAACCCTAAGAAGTTAATTGTTGTTTATTTCATTGGAATGTTGTTTTGTGAACTCTTCTAACCACCTCAATAAAAGGTGGATGGTAGAAGAAATCCCTTGAGTCCAAATGTATTTATGGACATTCTGGTACTTTTTTCATGACTACATCTTTAGAGATAGCTGAAACGTGTCTGTCTCTCAGAAGGAAACCAGTATATCTTGACTAGTTTGTCAGTGGTAATAAATCTGGGACATCTGTTAGTAGTGATATATGGATGTATGTGTTTGCGTGCAATGGACATGTGTGATGGATGTGTGTGTTTGTCTGGTTTAAAGGCACGCATGAGGAAACTATAGATCAGGATAAAACGTACCAGACACAAGGAAGCTATTATTCAGGACCATGTGCACACACACACACACACACACACACACACACACCTCTGTCATGACAGTTCTAAATACAGGCTAACAACATCCTGCTACCACAGGTTAGAGGGAGACAAAAAAAATAAACATTTCATCCAGATAACATGATTGATTGGTTCATGAAAAATAAATATTCCCACATACTAGGTTGATGGGTACCGCAATTTACAGTTATTTACTATTGTTATGGCGCATTAAACTTCACAATAAGGACACATTAATGTGCAATAAATAAAGCTAAGGGAACATATTATAGTAAATAACTTGATCGCTTACTAGCAATTACTGATTTTTTTACTTGTGATAAAACTTTATGGGTAATCCGCTAGATCCTAGGGTTTTTGTTTTAGGTTGCAGTCGTCTTTGGTGCTCAGCGCTCATTGCTTGGTGTTTCTGCACTGCACTTCCCAGAGATCACCTGTCAATCAAACAGTGTGTCTAGGACTGTAACCTCTTCTTCCTTGGATTTTCTGCTGTTTGAGTTTGAGTTTGAGTTTCTGTAGGTGGCGCTCTCTTCTTTGTCTGTTCAGCCATGGTGGCTGCTCATGCTAACTACCCAGCTCTTCTTCTTCTTATACCAATACAAATACAAGAAGACAATACATATACATATATATAATACACATGGGTATCTACCCTCACCAGTCCTGAGCTGACACTGCCCATCTGCTTGTGAGTCATACTGAGTTATAACTCAATCTACTGCATCGGTGTGCGGTGTGTGTGTGTGTGTGTGTGTGTGTGTGTGTGTGTGTGTGTGTGTGTGTGTGTGTGTGTGTGTATGTGTATGTGTGTCCAGGGAGGGTGCAGCAGTCACAAGGCAGGTCTTCGTGTGTGAGTTGAGAACTGGCACCCTACTGTTAATTACACTGTGTGTCTCTGTGGCAACAGAAAGTCTTAGAAGATATACAGCATGAACACAATTTGAACCCCAAAACTTTTTCAAACAGGGAAAGAGTGAAGCAGTGTCTGACTGTATAGCCAACTGTAGTGTATGAGAAGATTTTATTCCATTTTGTTTCATAATTGTGTCTTCAAACAAAAATAATTAATTGAAACAAGGAACATTTCATGTTTTCCATTGTTTACAAACCCAAGATTTGCATAATGCAGTTTCTGCTGCCTGCTGTGAGCGTTTTCTTGCCTACTATGAAGGTGTGTGTGGTAAAGTTGCAGTGCTGGGCTGTTTGACGGCTTTGAAGACTCTGTAAGAGCACACAAGAACCTTTTATGGGCACATGCAATGCCACTGGCATCCATTCAGAAGCCCTGATGGAAAGAAACAATAACATTCTAGCAAAGTTACACCTCATAATAACATTCTAGCAAAGTAACACCTCACAATAACATTCTAACAAAGTAACACCTCACAATAACATTCGAACAAAGTAACACCTCACAATAACATTCTAACAAATTAACACCTCACAATAACATTCTAACAAAGTAATACCTCACAATAACATTCTAACAAAGTAACACCTCACAGTAAAATTCTAACAAAGTAACACCTCACAATAACATTCTAACAGAAAGTAACACCTCACAATAACATTATAACAAATTAACACCTCACAATAACATTCTAATAAAGTAACACCTCACAATAACATTCTAACAAAGTAACACCTCACAGTAACATTCTAACAAAGTAACACCTCACAGTAACATTATAAATAACATTATAACAAAGTAACACCTCACAATAACATTATAACAAAGTAACACCTCACAGTAACATTCTAACAAAGTAACACCTCACAGTAACATTCTAACAAAGTAACACCTCACAATAACATTATAACAAAGTAATACCTCACAATAACATTCTAACAAAGTAACACCTCACAATAACATTATAACAAAGTAATACCTCACAATAACATTCTAACAAAGTAATACCTCACAGTAACATTCTAACAAAGTAATACCTCACAATAACATTCTAACAAAGTAACACCTCACAATAACATTATAACAAAGTAATACCTCACAATAACATTCTAACAAAGTAATACCTCACAGTAACATTCTAACAAAGTAATACCTCACAATAACATTCTAACAAAGTAACACCTCACAATAATATTATAACAGAAAGGAAAGGATACATTTTTCATTTGGTCCAGAGAGAAATGTGGGCAGTCTAAGAGCTATGATATGGTAAAGCTGTGTCTAACAATGTTGGGTTCAATTAAAAAATCATGAGGTGACCATTCAAACAATGACAAACATTTAGATTCCTCATTGATTTAAGAAAGAAACAAGCCCATCTTTACTCTAGATAGACAGAAATTCTGAAGTGTCTATCAGGGTTGTTTTAAATTAACTTTAATTTTTACATTTTCTTAAAAATTAGAACACTGAAATATCTTTGCCATGAAAAGGTTATTATATCAAAATCAGGGACCTCCTTTTGGTGATCATAGTCAAACGGCCTCTGATACAACCACAAATCTTTTGTTTATATTCACAACAAAAACATTAATTGATGTTTTCTTTTCTTTTAAAAGACCCTATCTTCATACATTACACAGTTTGAAAGTACTTGTTATGACCAATACTCTCAATTTAAGTCATATATATTAATGTCAGGTTAAAAAAGGTTGGTAAACTCTATTCTCAAAACTGAGTTTAGGAGGGTTTACACTCCACTACATCTCTGATCCAAATTATTAAGAAATAACGGAAATTGAATGCTCTCTTATTGTTATAAAAGTTCCTATTTAGAGTTTGAATTGATCCCAGTCAAGTGTCCCTGCAATGTTTGTATCCTGTAACTAAGCAAACAATTTGTTAGACTCCTAGTGTGATGTTGATATCATGTGACAGATTCCCTGAGTGTATGTGTTGTGCAAGTTGACATTGTTAATAGAAGATTGAGATTAATAGAAGATTGGAGTGTGTGTGTGTGTGTGTGTGTGTGTGTGTGTGTGTGTGTGTGTGTGTGTGTGTGTGTAATAACTGACCCAGGGTCTCAGTGGCCACTCCTTGAACTTCTTCCTGTGTATAACAGATGCCAGGGACAACATCCTATCTACACACATGCACACAGATGAGAACACATTTTCCATCACAGACACACAGACAGACTGGCTGTCTGACCTTGGGCAAGCAAGTTTGACCTTTGACCCACATATTGTGTCAAATTGTTATGCTGCACAATATTAGGTTTTTCATTGTCATAATGTTATGGCCAGGGCTTAAAATGAACACCAAATACTGGTAGGATTTGATTGTTGCTAGTAAGACTGTCATGTGAGCAGCCAGATGCTCAGCCTGTCTTCATCAGTCTATTCTAACAGACTCAAACAACCGTAGTTTCATTCTTATGACACAATAAGGTAATCAATAACCTTTGGTAAAACAATTTTCTAAAAAGAGTGGGGACCCTGTTATCTTAGAAGACATTTCCTGCTTCCTTCCTTCTCAAAGCAACACATCTTCTACAAATATTTTTACCACAGCCCTTCCTCTGTGAAAAAAAACAGCTAGAATAATACAGCTAGAACATCACACATTGTTAGGATGCAATATTTTTTGGGTCTTGTTTTTTCATAATTCCCCATGTCATGTGTCATTTTCCATATTTATCATGTTCCACCGTGTCTGTTGTTGCATGATGCTGAAACATTGGACCAGTACTGATAAAAGAAACTTTGTAAATTGTTTTCCACTCTGGCAGACAGACAGGCTGGATTTTCAGATACATGTGAACCTCAGACACATTTTAGTTATAAAAAGCTTAAATGTTTACTATGCAAGTCAACATTTCTGATGCAGATAAGCCAATAACAAATTGACGAATGGACATCATTGCCTTCACTTCATTATTGCCTATAGAAAAATCCTATTCCTTCCTATTCCAAAACTCAGAAAACATCACTGTGTTGTAAGCAAATTGATTGATTACATCTACAGGCTTCCATTGTATATGATAACTTACTTTTAAACACTTTAAAACCCCACAGAAGCTGACTATGACCTCCTTTTTGGGAGGTCTGGCCCGTTAACTCTGCCCTCCTGCCTTTGTCTCTGTCTGTCGCGGCCCCGGTTGTAGCGAGCCTGGTGCAGGATCCAGGGAGAATCAGTCCACTGACTCAACTCTCTCCTCTATCCAGCCTACGCCTCACCCACACCCTCCCCTCAGTCTGCCACACTTTGGTAAAACAATTTTCTAAAAAGAGTGGGGACCCTGTTATCTTAGACATTTCCTACTTCCTTCCCTCTTGAAGCAGCACATCTTCTACAAATACACCAAAGTTGATGAAAATGCATGGCTGAACCACTGATGATTGTTTGTTGGTGAAGTTGTGTGAAGAGAAACCGTTTTCCTCTCCTCTCCTGTTTTCTGGCACCACCCAGTGGCCAGTCAGCTAAAGTTTAATTTCTGCTCATGTTGACAAGCTAGACCCCCCCAACCCCAAATTAAACTTGCAACCTCTCCCATACAAATGTCACCAATCACTACAAATAACCACAATATTATCCATTCAGTTTACTTACTATGTTTGGCTAGTCGATTTCCAAAGAGCTATTACTGTGCAAACCAGACACACAGTCTAGGTGATGACAATCCCCTATCACTGGGTAATCAATACAATATGAAAAAGGAATGTGATTCTGATGTAAAATAATGAAAAAAGCTGATGTAGTTCATAAACTTAATTCATGAAAAGTGAAATGAAAACTTTAATGAAAAGTTTCCTTTTTGAAGAAAGCAGAAAAAGAAGAAAATGTGTGTGCTTGCAAAGCGTAAAGTGAATAGACCTATAATATACCTAAGAAGTAGAAATAGCATGAAAAAAATGCTTAAAATTACGAATAGAGTGAAAAATACATACATACATAACACCCCCTCTCTGTTTTTCCCCATAACCGTCGACCACAGTGTGTTTGCGTGGCAGCCAGTTTTAGGTTATGGGCGTTGGTCTTTATTTGTCACAGAAATGGTCCTTGGTTGCCAGCATAATAAAAAGCAGAGAGAAAGACAGACAGAATTCAGAGACTGACAGAGAGTCAAACAAACAGACAGACAGAGACAGAAAAAGATAGACAGACAACAGCAGCGACGATGATGATGAAGATGAAGAGCCCTGTCATTCTGGTGGTCTGCACCCTGCTGTTCTCAGCCCTGGCTGTCTTGGCTCAAGGTAAGCTCCCTTTGCCAGTGTTTGGGCTGTGCTGTGAAATGATAACCTAGCAAATAATAGAATTTTAAAAAATCGTATCACATCTGAAAGGAAGTCATCGACTGTGGCGCTCATGCAAGATATCGCTTTCTGCACACAGAGAGAGAGAATGATGATGTCCTCCATCCAGAGGCATGCTGTTTGCAATTTCACAACAGTCGCCTGCCTAAGGCCAAGGTGGTGAGCTACCACTACACACACCACCAGTGTCCCATGGCCGCTGTGGTGTAAGTATTATATTATATTATATTATATTATTGGACTCTAACCTTCTGAACTTTGCTATACTTGCACACGTATGATGCCGATATCATAGCCAGGCTTTCAATGATAAATGTCACATGAAAACAGAGACAATGTGTCCAGATGCTACCAGTGAAATGTGGATATTAAAGGGCTGATATCTGTCATTATAGACATGCTATAGTTCAAATGCAGTTTTAGACTCAGATCAGTGTGGATGGCATTGACCAAGGACATAGATTAAGTTTTGTTTTCTGACTTTTCAATCAATCCAGAGTTCAGAGAAAGTTAACAACTTTGCAGTAATACAAAATCACCCATCCATGATATTAACAGTAAAGGTATACTGGCACATTTAGGATAAATTATGAGCAAAACAAAAATATTCTAGCTTCTACTGTAAAAGTAAATCTACTGTAATGGTAAAGGTCAGAGCAGCAGATCTCCAATACTAAAATAATCTATCCATAATATCGACTGCAATGTAAAATACCTGATCTGAGACTGATCGGCTGCTGAATTATGTATCGATTGTCACTTTTTGGTGGAAAACTGTCTTTTATGGGTTGTATTGCCCCTTTAAAGCTATTTCCACTGGTAAAAAGGACTGGGTGAGCTGTAATCCTTAAAATATAACCCTCATGAACAACAAGGACTGGATTGGTTATAATCTAGGGCACAGAGCAGGTAAAATAATGCAGAGTCATTGCAATAGTCATAAGGGTAATTGCAAAAGAGATAATTTCTTTATTTTATATATAACCCATCCGTAAATCATGTTAATTACAGTCTAGTTTCAAAATATAAACAAGGGTATCAGACATACCAAACACACATAAACGTCGGAACGGAGGGCAATCAGTTTTGGGCGGACGATCACTTTTTGGCAAGACACCCGCTGACTGCAAATACTAAGCAAAACGCAACAAACTCTCTGTCTCTCTCTCTTCTAGCTTTACGACGGTGAAGGGGAAGAAGATCTGTGCCAACCCAACTGAGGTCTGGGTCCAGGACATCATCAGCAGTGTGAACTCCAGAACTGAATTGGTCCAATAGGTGCTTTAACCACGTTTTATAATAACGAAGCACACAAAGCCAAGCAGGATCGGGTGATGAGTTCAGTAGTGTTAACGTGGGAACTACATAACCTACATAACAGCTTCTAGCTTTCTATCGCTAAAATCATGAGATTAAAAGCGAGTGGAAAATCATTTTTTAAGATAACGTCTCGTTCCTGTATGTGTTTGTTTCAATGTTACTGAAGCTGTCTTATATCATGTATTGAATGTAAAATATTCAGTGCTATAAGCTTTTCTTTTCTTTTTTAAAATAGATGCTGATGTTATTTTCTAATGCAATAAAATATTTTAGAGCTTAATCTTTTCAGGTGGTTTTGATTTATTGCGTAATCCACACTTAAATTTAAATTGGTTAAACTGACGTAGTAAGAGGTTGTTTGTGTCTTTCTAAACAGGCGAAATCACATTTCTCGTGGCTTTGTCCTCTGAGAATATAAACTCTGGGCCACAACCATTTAAAGCTCAGAGTTTATGTGGGAGAGTTCATGTTTTCCCTCATTACAACTCTTTTTTTAAACTCTTTATTCTACAGATTTGTTCGTCTCATGTCGCTCTAACCAGGAAGAAGACACACTGAACAAGATTCTCCCCTTTTTATACAAACATGAGAAGGCCGGTGTGACATTGTGTGTGATTCTGTGCAATTTTCAGTTCAAGCGTGTGCCGCACCTCATCGGCCAGCAGATGTTGCTCTTGTCTTTTCTCACATTGACCGAGGTCTTTCCATGCAGAGCGGTGGTTCCCAAAGTCAGGTCTTGGTGGAACTGCAAGATGAGGAATGAGGAAAGATTCATTTCACTTTTATTTCACGTAATGAGTATAAACAGTATGACGGTATACAGTTATGCAATTCTATACAACAAAAATGTTCTCAGATGAGGTTCCTTGGGATGCAATCAAATGAGGTCCATGGTCTAATGTGGATCTGAGGGTCCTTGATGTGATACGGTTTGGGAAGCCATGGGACCCACAGTCAAGACAGAACAGACAGTATGTGACAAGTTCACATTTCTGTTTCCATTCAATATGAGACCCAGACTTTCATTTCATACAATTTAGAATCCAACATCAATGATGTGAACCAGACGGCAAACAAATAAAAAGATGACTAAAAAGTCAAATACTGGTAGGATTTGATTGTTGCTAGTAAGTCTGTCATGTGAGCAGCCAGATACTCAGCCTGTCTTCATCAGTCTATTCTAACAGACTCAAACAACCGTAGTTTCATTCTTATGACACAATAAGGTAATCAATAACCTTTGGTAAAACAATTTTCTAAAAAGAGTGGGGACCCTGTTATCTTAGAAGACATTTCCTGCTTCCTTCCTTCTCAAAGCAACACATCTTCTACAAATATTTTTACCACAGCCCTTCCTCTGTGAAAAAAACAGCTAGAATAATACAGCTAGAACATCACACATTGTTAGGATGCAATATTTTTTGGGTCTTGTTTTTTCATAATTCCCCATGTCATGTGTCATTTTCCATATTTATCATGTTCCACCGTGTCTGTTGTTGCATGATGCTGAAACATTGGACCAGTACTGATAAAAGAAACTTTGTAAATTGTTTTCCACTCTGGCAGACAGACAGGCTGGATTTTCAGATACATGTGAACCTCAGACACATATGTTATAAAAAGCTTAAATGTTTACTATGCAAGTCAACATTTCTGATGCGGATAAGCCAATAACAAATTGACGAATGAATATCATTGCCTTCACTTCATTATTGCCTATAGAAAAACCCTATTCCTTCCTATTCCAAAACTCAGAAAACATCACTGTGTTGTAGCAAATTGATTGATTACATCTACAGGCTTCCATTGTATATGATAACTTACTTTTAAACACTTTAAAACCCCACAGAAGCTGACTATGACCTCCTTTTTGGGAGGTCTGGCCCGTTAACTCTGCCCTCCTGCCTTTGTCTCTGTCTGTCGCGGCCCCGGTTGTAGCGAGCTGGTGCAGGATCCAGGGAGAATCAGTCCACTGACTCAACTCTCTCCTCTATCCAGCCTACGCCTCACCCACACCCTCCCCTCAGTCTGCCACACTTTGGTAAAACAATTTTCTAAAAAGAGTGGGGACCCTGTTATCTTAGACATTTCCTACTTCCTTCCCTCTTGAAGCAGCACATCTTCTACAAATACACCAAAGTTGATGAAAATGCATGGCTGTCCCACTGATGATTGTTTGTTGGTGAAGTTGTGTGAAGAGAAACCGTTTTCCTCTCCTCTCCTGTTTTCTGGCACCACCCAGTGGCCAGTCAGCTAAAGTTTAATTTCTGCTCATGTTGACAAGCTAGACCCCCCCAACCCCAAATTAAACTTGTAACCTCTCCCATACAAATGTCACCAATCACTACAAATAACCACAATATTATCCATTTAGTTTACTTACTATGTTTGGCTAGTCGATTTCCAAAGAGCTATTACTGTGCAAACCAGACACACAGTCTAGGTGATGACAATCCCCTATCACTGGGTAATCAATACAATATGAAAAAGGAATGTGATTCTGATGTAAAATAATGAAAAAAGCTGATGTAGTTCATAAACTTAATTCATGAAAAGTGAAATGAAAACTTTAATGAAAAGTTTCCTTTTTGAAGAAAGCAGAAAAAGAAGAAAATGTGTGTGCTTGCAAAGCGTAAAGTGAATAGACCTATAATATACCTAAGAAGTAGAAATAGCATGAAAAAAATGCTTAAAATTACGAATAGAGTGAAAAATACATACATACATAACACCCCCTCTCTGTTTTTCCCCATAACCGTCGACCACAGTGTGTTTGCGTGGCAGCCAGTTTTAGGTTATGGGCGTTGGTCTTTATTTGTCACAGAAATGGTCCTTGGTTGCCAGCATAATAAAAAGCAGAGAGAAAGACTGACAGAATTCAGAGACTGACAGAGAGTCAAACAAACAGACAGACAGAGACAGAAAAAGATAGACAGACAACAGCAGCGACGATGATGATGAAGATGAAGAGCCCTGTCATTCTGGTGGTCTGCACCCTGCTGTTCTCAGCCCTGGCTGTCTTGGCTCAAGGTAAGCTCCCTTTGCCAGTGTTTGGGCTGTGCTGTGAAATGATAACCTAGCAAATAATAGAATTTTAAAAAATCGTATCACATCTGAAAGGAAGTCATCGACTGTGGCGCTCATGCAAGATATCGCTTTCTGCACACAGAGAGAGAGAATGATGATGTCCTCCATCCAGAGGCATGCTGTTTGCAATTTCACAACAGTCGCCTGCCTAAGGCCAAGGTGGTGAGCTACCACTACACACACCACCAGTGTCCCATGGCCGCTGTGGTGTAAGTATTATATTATATTATATTATATTATTGGACTCTAACCTTCTGAACTTTGCTATACTTGCACACGTATGATGCCGATATCATAGCCAGGCTTTCAATGATAAATGTCACATGAAAACAGAGACAATGTGTCCAGATGCTACCAGTGAAATGTGGATATTAAAGGGCTGATATCTGTCATTATAGACATGCTATAGTTCAAATGCAGTTTTAGACTCAGATCAGTGTGGATGGCATTGACCAAGGACATAGATTAAGTTTTGTTTTCTGACTTTTCAATCAATCCAGAGTTCAGAGAAAGTTAACAACTTTGCAGTAATACAAAATCACCCATCCATGATATTAACAGTAAAGGTATACTGGCACATTTAGGATAAATTATGAGCAAAACAAAAATATTCTAGCTTCTACTGTAAAAGTAAATCTACTGTAATGGTAAAGGTCAGAGCAGCAGATCTCCAATACTAAAATAATCTATCCATAATATCGACTGCAATGTAAAATACCTGATCTGAGACTGATCGGCTGCTGAATTATGTATCGATTGTCACTTTTTGGTGGAAAACTGTCTTTTATGGGTTGTATTGCCCCTTTAAAGCTATTTCCACTGGTAAAAAGGACTGGGTGAGCTGTAATCCTTAAAATATAACCCTCATGAACAACAAGGACTGGATTGGTTATAATCTAGGGCACAGAGCAGGTAAAATAATGCAGAGTCATTGCAATAGTCATAAGGGTAATTGCAAAAGAGATAATTTCTTTATTTTATATATAACCCATCCGTAAATCATGTTAATTACAGTCTAGTTTCAAAATATAAACAAGGGTATCAGACATACCAAACACACATAAACGTCGGAACGGAGGGCAATCAGTTTTGGGCGGACGATCACTTTTTGGCAAGACACCCGCTGACTGCAAATACTAAGCAAAACGCAACAAACTCTCTGTCTCTCTCTCTTCTAGCTTTACGACGGTGAAGGGGAAGAAGATCTGTGCCAACCCAACTGAGGTCTGGGTCCAGGACATCATCAGCAGTGTGAACTCCAGAACTGAATTGGTCCAATAGGTGCTTTAACCACGTTTTATAATAACGAAGCACACAAAGCCAAGCAGGATCGGGTGATGAGTTCAGTAGTGTTAACGTGGGAACTACATAACCTACATAACAGCTTCTAGCTTTCTATCGCTAAAATCATGAGATTAAAAGCGAGTGGAAAATCATTTTTTAAGATAACGTCTCGTTCCTGTATGTGTTTGTTTCAATGTTACTGAAGCTGTCTTATATCATGTATTGAATGTAAAATATTCAGTGCTATAAGCTTTTCTTTTCTTTTTTAAAATAGATGCTGATGTTATTTTCTAATGCAATAAAATATTTCAGGTGGTTTTGATTTATTGCGTAATCCACACTTAAATTTAAATTGGTTAAACTGACGTAGTAAGAGGTTGTTTGTGTCTTTCTAAACAGGCGAAATCACATTTCTCGTGGCTTTGTCCTCTGAGAATATAAACTCTGGGCCACAACCATTTAAAGCTCAGAGTTTATGTGGGAGAGTTCATGTTTTCCCTCATTACAACTCTTTTTTTAAACTCTTTATTCTACAGATTTGTTCGTCTCATGTCGCTCTAACCAGGAAGAAGACACACTGAACAAGATTCTCCCCTTTTTATACAAACATGAGAAGGCCGGTGTGACATTGTGTGTGATTCTGTGCAATTTTCAGTTCAGGCGTGTGCCGCACCTCATCGGCCAGCAGATGTTGCTCTTGTCTTTTCTCACATTGACCGAGGTCTTTCCATGCAGAGCGGTGGTTCCCAAAGTCAGGTCTTGGTGGAACTGCAAGATGAGGAATGAGGAAAGATTCATTTCACTTTTATTTCACGTAATGAGTATAAACAGTATGACGGTATACAGTTATGCAATTCTATACAACAAAAATGTTCTCAGATGAGGTTCCTTGGGATGCAATCAAATGAGGTCCATGGTCTAATGTGGATCTGAGGGTCCTTGATGTGATACGGTTTGGGAAGCCATGGGACCCACAGTCAAGACAGAACAGACAGTATGTGACAAGTTCACATTTCTGTTTCCATTCAATATGAGACCCAGACTTTCATTTCATACAATTTAGAATCCAACATCAATGATGTGAACCAGACGGCAAACAAATAAAAAGATGACTAAAAAGTCTTGAAGGATGGACAAAAAATTAGTCAAGCCTTTGTTATTATGTAACTGCAATGAATTTAGTAGAAAAAATTACTCATGAGACAAATTTCTACATTCATTCAGTTTTTACCTGCTTATTCCTTTTCAGGGTCACGGGGGGGGGGTTCAGCCTATCCCAGCATGCATTGGGTGGAAGCTATGGAAACACCCTGAACAGGTCGCCAGTCCATCACAGGGTCGATAGCAGACACACTCACACTCACATTCACACCTCGAGTCTCCGATTCACCTGACTTGTCTTCGGACTGCGGGAGGAAGCAGAACCACGCGAACACAGGAAGGACCGGGGGTTACCGCACTCAACGTCTCCAAGTGTTTCCCCTATAGTCAAATAGAAATCATGTTCATTGGGTTTTTGGGCTAGTAGGAACAGAACTACTCCCTGCATGTGTAGAGATGTATCAATCACCTCTATGTGTGTATATGTTTCCAATATATTTGCCTCCATTCATGATAGAGAGCGACAAATTAAGACCTGTATCAATGACCTTGGACCGGAAGAGTTCAGAATCACTCTCCTCCGACAGCCTAGTTGGAATCTGGCCTCACCGCATGTTGTAGGAAAATACAAAGTACAGTGCTGCACCTGGACGGAGTGATGAGAAATTACAGAGGGAGGAGAGAGAGAGAGAGAGAGAGAGAGAAAGAGAGAGAGAGAGAGAGAGAGAGAGAGAGAGAGAAAGGACATAAAAACCAGCCAGTCACCCGAGAGTCTGCAGATGAAAGATGAGAGAAAAGGGAGGGAGGAGATGGTGTGAATGGTACAATCACCACGGTAATGATCCAGTCCAGGGTGACACACACACACACACACACACACACACATACACACACACACACACGACAGATATAAATAAACAGTGTGTGAAGTCAGCTTTTCCTGACAGATGGGATCCAAATAAATAAAAGCCTTTGGGAGGGGTGAGGAGGGGTGAGGAGGGGTGAGGAGGCGGGGGGGGGGGGGGGGGGGGGGGGTTATGAAGAGAGTGAAAAGAGAGAGAGACGACAACAGAAGAGAGGTTCGCACTATTGGATGTGAATTCTTTTATTAGCTACAAAGTGTGACAGTATGTGTCCAAGGCCAACACCTCTCACTCTGTCTCTCTCACACACACACACACACACACACACACACACACACACACACACACACACACACACACACACACGGAAGGCCTGCATGAACTTTTTAGGACAGGAAAGAAAATGGTTTGTTTTTCCGATCCGACATCCGTGGTTTGTCTTTGTTCCAGGAACGTGAAACAAGTGGGAGACGATGCTAGCTGGAAACTACAGCAAGCAAACAAACCAACAAAATAAATAACTATGACTCTAGAGGCGATGCCAGTCAAATCAAGAGAACTAGAGCAACACTTACAACACACACACACACACACACACACACACACCAGCCACTAGTCTATTGGAGGTGAATTTCCATCTGCCACCATTCGATCCTGGTGGAGAAATGTCACTTTAAAATGGCTGCCATGTAATTGTATCATGTCGTGTTGTCATGGAAATAAGAACCAGGCACGTTGCAGGAGACTCCTTTTGTTGAATCCAGTTGTGGTCGTTGTGTGTCGAAGTCCAAATGTCTCGGTATCCCGCGTTGTCGCGTGTGAAAACGCTCCTTCTCACGACAAAATAACCCCATTTTCTGGCAGCCATGTTTGAGTGTTAAAGGAGATTATAGGATCATTTACATTGGGAATTGAGATGAAATTGAGAGGGAGAGGGAGAGGGAGAGAGAGAAGGACCAAAAACCGAGAGATCAATATCTCCATTGTAATTACCTACAGCCTCCTGGGTTGCTAGGAGACCAAACAGAGATGGAGAGAGAGGGAGAAAGGAGGAGGGGCAGAGAATTGAAAGACAGTGACAGAGAGGGTGAGATAGAGGGTGAGGAGACACAATGCTTTTCTTTGGGGGGATTGGGTTGTATGAATGATTACTGAGATATTGACACTCACCCTCCCCCCTTCTCTCTTCTCTCTCTCTCTCTCTCTCTCTCTCTCTCTCTCTCTCCATCGTCTACCTCCTTGACCTCTCTCTGCCCCTTTTCTTCCAATCTCTTTCATTCCTCTTCCACTCTCATCTTGCCTCTTGTCTCTTGTCGCTTCATTCTCCTTCCTTCCATCCTTGGCCTTCACTTCTTCACGTCGTTTCTCTTCAACCTCTCGCCCCTTCTTCCTCCCTCCTCCTTCTCTCCCCTCCTCCTTCGGTCTCCTCTTTCTCTCTCTCTCTCTCTCGCTCTCTCTATTTCCCAATCCAATAACTTCAGTGGCATGACTGTTTATCAGAAACAATATTGCCAAAGCAGTTTACAAAAATGTCAATTTTCCAAAACCATCAAACAACAGTTTATACATTCAGACTGTATTGATACATTTATTGATTAATGATTTGAAGGAAACATAATCACCAATATCTATAATAACTGGAAACAGATCCAAAAGTGAGTCTCTATATCATCCTTCTCTTTCGTTCGCGTTGAAATGATCTGCTGAATGTGCTGTCACTCAACGGTAACACTAGAATGGTGCACTGCTCCTTTAAATGGAAGGAGACTTGGAAGATGGAGTGGAGGGAGTGAGGGAGAGAGAGAGAGAGAGAGAGAGAGAGACAGAAGCCAGCATTTCTAACACACACACACACACACACACACACACACACACATGCATGCATGGTAGTAAAAACAAGGGGGGGCTGTTGTGTGCAGGTCCTCGTCTCTGTCTCAGAGAGCTGTGTGGGTTGAGCGTGATTTGACTCAGGAAAAGGAAAAAAAGAAAGAAACAAAGAAACAGAGAAAGAAAGCAGAGAAAGAGGTGACTTCTGAGGATACTGCTGGAAAGAATCCACTACTCTTCAAAGAAAATTGCTGAACAGAAATTGACCTCTTTCAAGGATTTTACAGAAGATATTTGAACAATTTTAAAGGGACATTTTCGGTGATATTGAAGATCATGGAAAATTGAAAGATTGCTTCAGGTTATTGAACTCTGCTGGTCACTTTTAAGGATATAAAAGGATATAACTGAGGGTATTAACGAAGATCCTTCAACACTCCTTAAAGAGACTACGGACTATTGCTGGCTTAGACTTGAACAACTGCAAGGGGACTTTTAAAGGGAATACTTCAGAGAAAATACTGATCAGGGAACACCGAATAATACTTCAATAATGCTGTTGATGTTTTTGGATATGACTGAAGGTTTTTAGAGTAGACTTTGGGAAAATACTACTGAATATTTCCAGTTACTCCTCGGGAATAGTGCTGAATATTTCTGATTATTCTCTGGGAATATATTATTGAATGTTTTTGACCGTTTTGTTGGAATTTTCTTTTGAACATTTCAAGTAAATTTGATTGATTTGATTGTTAGTGTTTATTTATCTGCTATTATTTTAGTGATAAGTGACATTTGAACTTATTGTTGAGAGATTCTGTTGGATAGTTTTAGCTAAATCTTTTTTTTAATTTATTTTTTTTCCTACTATTGAATACATTTTAATTACACTCATAAGCTTTTCTTGTAGCGAGAGAGTGAGTGAGTGAAATAGTCATTTTTTACTTTGATAGCAGATACTATCAAATATTCTCGACCAGCTCACCTGAAATATCACCGACTATTTTTCAAGGATATTTTAACACATTAAGACATAGAGAAGAGAGAGAGAGAGGGAGAGAGAGAGAGAGAGAGAGAGAGAGAGAGAGAGAGGAAGAGATGGCAGAGAAACAGAGGGGAACAGAGCTGGGGGGCATTAAGTCCAGGGATTACTTGGGGTCCAAAGCCATGGTTGGGGCCCCCGCAGCAGGCGGAGGAGTGGTGGTGGAGGTCAGGGAGAAGAAAGGATCTCTACGGGCTGCAATACCCACAATGCCTTTCCCTCTGGCTGTCATCTGTCTGTTTCTCAACACCTTCATACCTGGACTTGGTGAGTTGGGAATCACTGTCTCTATTTTTCTTTCTCTCTCTCTCTCTCTCTCTGATTCTTCCTGAATCCCTTTTTTATGTTTTTTTCTCTCTCCTCTATAAGTGAGTAGAAACAACTGAATTGGCTGTTTTATTTTCATTTCTTTTCATTCTCATTCTACCACAAAGTCATCACAAAGTGCTCTCTCTGTTTCTATCAAAATACATATCATATCATATCATATCATATATTACTGTGTTGAAATGTTTAGAATAAGCGTGTTTTGTGTGCAACAGGGAGCTTCTGACTCCCGAAGTGCACACCATAGCTCTTGCAGGGCGCGGTCACGTTTTTGCAGTAGGTCCAATAACTTACTGAAAATAGCAAGTTGACGGGGAGAGTCGTAAGGGTTTTTTGGCCAAATATGGATATGCAACACAGCGACAGGCATCAGTGAGACACAGGATCTAAAATAGATTCAAATGTTACAAGGGAAAAAAAAGATCCTGCAGTATGTGAACAAACCAACAAAACACTGCTGCCCAAAAAGTTGCTCTGGGCATCAACGCCTTAAAGCTGCAGTATGCAACGTTTTG